>PVKS010003481.1:0-103185 GCA_004027875.1 Aplodontia rufa | reverse complement strand
TTGTTAGGTTAGCCGTCAACCCTACTGCTTCCCCATATATGCTAGCATCAACAGATGAGAGAAACCATTGGGCCCTTGAGTCTCTGAGATTGGGAGGCTTCACTAAGCATAATTCTATCCATCTCCATCTATTTGATTTCAAAAGACATAATATCGTCCTCTCTAATGGCTGAGTAGTATTCCATAGTATATATGTACCAAAGCTTTTGTATCCACTAGTCAAGTGAGGGGCATCTGGGTTGAGGAACACCTTTTTTTTCCTGGATGAAGAGTTCTATAAAATCTCAATTGTTTCTGCTTCCAGGCTTTTTCCAATCCTTCTACTCTAGACTCTTGTTATGCCTATGAAGAGGAATCATGAAGTCCTGAAACAGGAAGGACCTTAGAAGGTACCTAGTACAACAGTGGATGTTCCGAAAAGTAGAAGGCCACTCCTAAGTCACACAGCATGTATGCTGCCATGGTTTAATCAGAAGCAAACTTTTTGGATTTGAAGTGTACTTTTAATCATCCTTCCATCCATTAGTATTGCTGAGTTCCTACTATGTCAGTGGCTCAAACTTGTTAGCATGTTGAAATCACCCAATTCCATCCTGAGTGTCTGATTTAATTGGTCTGGGGAAAGACATGAACACTGGATTTTTTCTCTCCTTATAATACATATAATATTGTAGTGAACAGTAACTTCATTACAAGTACAGTATTTTCTTTAGAGATCACAGTAGCAAAGAAAATTCAAAATCCATAAACAGACTGAGTCCTAAGGTTAAATGTGTTCTTTCTAAAAAAATTTAATTGTAGGCTGATCTATTCTCAAGGTTACATAATTTTACCATGTATGTTCCTATACTTATCATTTCTACAGGAAAATAGTAGGGGCACGGGTGTTAAAAGCTGACTTATATACCTTCTACATCTGGACAGAAGATAAAACAAACAAGCACACACACACACACGCACACACACACACGGATGAGTTCTTCCAGTATCTTTTCTAAACCAATGATAGTTTTATTAACAAAATTAAATATTTTTCACAACCATACTCAACATTAAAAAGAATTGGACACAGCAAAATCAGTGTTCATAGTAGCTCAATTTACAGTAGCTAAATTATGGAATCAACCCAGATGCCCATTACTGGATGAGTTGATACAAAAGCAGTGATACACATACAAACACACAATGGAGTTCTACTCAGCTATTAGAAACAATGATATTATGGCATTTGAAGGTAAATGGATCACAGTGGAAGAAATTATGCTGAGCAAAATTAGCCAAACCCAGAGACTCAAGGGTCGTGTTTTCTCTCATTTGTGGAGGCTAGAGTAAAACCCAGGCTTGGGTGAATGGTCAAGCTCATGTACTAGACTCACCAAAATTGAAGCAACAGGTAATCAAGGGGAACCATTGATATGTTGGGGGGAGAGGGAAGAGTAGAGAGGGAGTGTAGGGAGGGATATAGATGGGGGAATCAATAATGTAGCTTATTCTTTACTCCCCTGAGAAGCCAAAAAATAATATGTAATCATTCAGTTTTGGAAAATACACAATCATATATATGTATATATACATATAAGTGTGTATACATATATATATATGTGTATATATACACATATATACATATATATGGAGAGAGAGAGAGGGAGATTTATATCTGTTATAGGGGAACGATATAGAAGAGTCAAGAGACTGGGGTATGGGTGATGTGGGGGTGATTCTGGATTAGGATCAAGGGCATATCATACTGTTACTACATATGCATCTATGATTGTACAACAACTCAACTCCTCAATAAAATTTTTAAAAATAAATGAATTTTTAAAAGAATTGGACAGGGCTGGAGTGGTTGCTCAGCAGTTACGGCACTTGCCTGGCATGCATAAGTATACGGGTTCAAACCCCAGCACCCACGTACACAACCAAATGTAGAGCAATGAAAGCCATGTGAAAAAACTCAATAAAAATTGATTCTCTCTGTCTCTCTCTCTCACTGTCCTTCCCTCTTTCAAAAAAAAAAAAAAGAATTGGACAAGGACCTACTGCACAGCAGTGAATAAGCATGCTCTAGAATATCTGCTACATTCTGTCAGAGAAAATGATAACATTCTTGCTAAAGTGATTTAATAATTAAACATTTCTTATGGGGAAAGGACAAGTATATTATTAAACCATCACAGGTGATTCCAGTGAGCAGCCAATTTGACAAGAGTTTGTGCTGGAAACTCTTCTTGTTGTTGAAGATGTTCCAGCCAAGAAACTAGACAATGACTGGAAGAAATTCTGCATCAACATTAATAAGATAATATTGGGTAGAAATAAGTGCTATTAAGGGAGGAAAAACAGTATAGCAGGATAGAGTGTAACTGGAATCAGAGACTCTTTTAGAGGAAGAAGGGACCAGGAAAGGATTGACCCTTGTCATTTGAGTGAAGACTAAATCCTAAGAAGATACCATGAAGAGACCTGGGGAAAAGAATTCCCAGCAGAAGCATCAGAGATGTGCTGGACAGCTTCCCTGTGACCTTGAAGACTGGCTTTTAGCCTTCTGTCCTTGTTTGCTGCTATACAAAGCTGACTAGTAAGGGCTTCATCATCAGGGCCGGGGGTGTGAAGATCCAAGGTGATCATAGGTAAGAGAGTCTGTGATGTGAGTTCTGAATTTTGAGGATCTGAATTGTGGGGCCTGGGGAGAAGGATTTCAATACTAATTTAGCAATACTCTAAAACTTATATGATGCTTCCAGTTTTACATCTTATGTACAAAGATCTTCATCAGAATGTTACTATGAGAAAAACCTGTATTATAGTTTGGATGTGAGGTATGCTCTCCCCTCCACCCCCAAAGCTATTGTGCTAATGAAGGAACATTCAGAGGTTAAATGATTGGGTTGTGAGAGCTGATTCCATCCTAGTTTGAATGGACTGACTGGGTGGTAACTGTAGGGGGGATGCTGCCTGGAGGAAGTGGGTCACTGGGGGCATGATCTGGAAAGGTTCATCTTCCCTGGGACGCCTGCCACTTTTTCTCTCTGCTTTCTGGCCTCCATGAATGGAGCAGTACTCCTCCACTATGCTGTTCTGTCTCACATTCATCTTGAACCAAGAACAGTGGAGTTGGTCAACCATGGATTGAACCTCTGGAACCATGATTCAAAATAACCTTTTCCTCCTTTAGGTTGTTCTTGTCAGGTATTTTGGTCATAGCAATGAAAAGATGACTAACAGAACCTGGAAACCATGTAAACAGCCCATAATAAGGGACTGCTTAAATACAATATAGTATATTCATTTGGTACAACATCATATTGTCAGTAAAAGTACTTTCAGCAGTCCATGAAAGGAAAAGGTGAGAGATGAAGCTATATAAATATTGAACAATGTCTGCCTGTTGAAACATCATTAAAACATTTAAAAGGCAAACTGGAAAAAAATGTTCATTACCTGTGACAAGAATCCTTACAAATGAGGAAGGGAAAATTCAATAGAAAAATGAGCACAAGAGTTGAATAGAGAATTCCTAAAGGAAATTGTCACCACACACATGAAAAAAAATTTCTCAGCCTCATTTTAAAAATCAAATGAACTATCTTTTTCGCATGAAAGAAATCATTAATATTTTAAGGATATTAAGCTAATGCCAATAGCATTCCCTAGTCATTAAGTTTTTACAACAGTACCAGAAGGCAATTTGGCAAAGTTTATTTTTCATCAAATATGCATTCCTTCTATGCCTACTATGTACCAAGCACTAAAAAGAATCTAAACGGGGGTGAGGGGAATGATTAGACATGCAAGGGGCATTTGGAGTTTTGCAGTGACTAGGAAGTTGTCTTAGTCTTTCGGGGTTGCTGTAACAAAATTCTATAAGGTAGGTTACTTCTAAACTACAGAACTTAACTTTTCACAGTTCTGAAGGTGGGGAAATCCAAAATCAAGACAGTATCAAATTTAATGTTAGGTGAGAACACATTTCTCATAGATGGGCTGCTTCTCACGGTGACCTTACATGATCATGACAGTAAGGGTAAGGGAATTCTCTGAGGCCCTTTTTGTAAGGCCATTAGTCCCCTTCATAGGGCTGAGTCCTAATCCCTCCAGATGTTCCAACTTCTAATATCATCATCACCCCTAGGCTGGGATTTCAACATAGGAATTTTAAGAGGGCACAAACGATCATATCTTAGCAGGGATACTACCAACATTTTGCAGCCAACTGTTACGCATGGCAAACTTGCCACACTATCTTTGGGTTATAAGAATTTCTTTGACCAGAGGAATGTGGGCAGATACAAGATAGTACTGCTTCTGGGCAAAGTGCTGAGAATCCTTCTGTGTTCCTTCATTCCCTTAAGCTTGTGCCATGTACTCCAGAACGCTCCCAGGCAACTACTGCTCCTTATGCTTGGGTCCTTGAATAGAACAGACAGTAGACAATGGAGCAGACTTGAGAGACATGCTCAGCCAAGCCCCTGACCTGTGACTGGGATGTCCATATTTGTTGTGAGCACAGATTTGGAGGTGGTTAAGCATCATTATCACACCATGACCCAACTAATACACTGCACACAGAAAAATTATCACCCCAAACGTCATAGGCACCCAAAACCCTCTGCCAGAAGAGCACTAAATAGAAGAACAAAATGAATTGTGGGATGAAAAAGTAATCATATAAAAATGACATGGGAGAATGCCTGAAATGCTGCCTCACCACTCTTTAGAACCTTAAGGAAGCAATGACTCAGAAAATTCACTTCTCAATACACTATATTTCTATAACACCATCCTTGGAATTACAGGTTTATAAAGCTTCCATATTAAGCTAAAGGAGAAAAAAAATCAAAACCAGCTGGAGGGAGACCAACAAATGCTATATTCTGGATTAATATGAAAGACTTCTTAAATAACAGTAAAAATACATTATTCTTTCACCATCTCAAAATTAAATAAGATAAGAACAATTTACTAATAAGATTCAGGCTTATATACTTTTGTGGATATATGTATAGAAAAAAATAGTGTGTTCTCCTACTCCCTGCTTAAATAGACACTCAACACTTCTGATACCAGAAACGTGATGATATTCTCCATACCTCAACCAAGGAATTCTGCAGCAGAGACAGTAGCTGGATGTCCTCTGGTAAAATCAATTCTGACACTGCCTACTTGAAGAGACAGCAGGATCCAGCATGTGCCTCAGAGTGGCCACCAGGTGGCAGATGTGACAGGCAATGATTATTTCACACAAACTCCAGGTGGCAGCTACAAAGTAGTAGACCACAGTTATAACTTTCTACCTTAGTCAGTTTATGTAAGTGGAACATGCCCACTATTTAAGTGGAAATTTAGGATTTTCCTAGTATCTATTGATTTCACATCTCAAATTGCAACATGCACAACGTAGTCTTTCCTGCAGACGGAGTGTTTATTGGGGGGCAGGGCAGTTGCTTGGAGTGATAGTTTAAAAAGAAATTTGCTATATTTGGATCTGGAACATCTCCCAAAGATTCAGGCATTAAAGACTTGTTCCCTTCGGAAGAGCTATTGGGAGGTGGTGTAAACTGTCAACAGGTGGGGTCCAGTGGGAAGTTTTAGGACATTGGGGTGCATCCTCAAAGTGGATTGTGGGACACTGCCTCCCCTAACTTTCTCACATGAGTTGAACAAGTTTCCTCACACTCACACCACCCACGATGCGCTGCCTCGTCACACAGGTCCAAAGTGATGGGGCCAACTGTGAACTGAAAGAAACCTTTCATCCTTTTAGGTTGTTAATCTCAAGCATTTGTTACAGTAGCAAAAAAGCTAACTAACATGGCACTGAACACATAGGTCTATCTTTTCTCTCTCCAGAAACCCCACTAAAATGATGGCAAACATCCAATTCCACAAGGACAAATTTGGAAAAGAAAATTAAAATACTCTCACATTGGTAATACTTGACATGGTACAAGCAGGAAACAGCCTAATTTTTCCCTCGTCCATCTTTTTGAATGCTCTGTCAGATCTTCCTTCCCCACACCCACACCTGGATGATATCTTGGGCAGATTCTAAGCCTCTTGTGGAACTTCTGGAGGTTAGATTGGTCTCATGTTCAGGCCCTGAAGATTCCAGTTTAATCTAACCTTCTCTCTTTCATCCAGTCCACACCTTCTACTTTCTAGCTTAGGTCTGACTTCAAATTCCTCTCAATGGAAATGGAGGTACATATATTTTATTCTTATCTTCTCTTGCACTATGTCTCCCATTCACTAACCTATCCGTCTATGCCACCCTTGGTGTCATATCCAGGGGAGCAAGGATTAGAAGGGAAGCCCCTTTGAGTGGCTCTTGTTCCTACATGGACACCTCTGCATGGCAGGTGTCTCACAGCTGACCCCTTCTGATGTGCGTGCTTGTGTAGGGCTTTTACTCCTACTCTAGTGTGACTTTTGACCTTGAACTCTTCTCCCCACAGTTGCCTGGGTGAAATACCCTGCAGCCAGACTCTTATGATGTTCACCTCATTCTCTTTCAAGATACTCTGGCATGCAAGTTTTATTCTGTTGACCAGAACTCTTGGGCAGCATCCTTTCATGAGATCACTCTTACTTTGCTGGTTTCTCAGATAAAGTGAGAATCTCTGTCCAGTTTACCTATGGAAATTCAGACCATTCCCACTGCAGCCCTTTCTTTGTTCCTAGGGGCATACCAGGCAGCCTCAGGGGATCCGAAGGCACTGATCTCTCTGCCTACCCAACACCCTAGCTCTAGAGGACAAGGGTCCAATTCTCTCAGGAACAATCTTTCCTCCTACTCTATCCAGGTGGAAGTGCAGGGCAGTCCCAGTTTCTGCAGCTTAGCAGCAGCTGACTGGGGACCAAGATGTTGATCTTCCCTCCTGGTAGATAACTCTGGTATTTGCTCATGTGCCGTGAAGCCTCCTCTTGCTTGACCCAACAGGTGGAAAAAAGCATCCTCTTTAAATGTTCATACCCCTAAATATAATTTTATTTCAAAAAATGCTGACTCATTCTGATGAGTCTAGCTTACATATTTATTTACTTTTCTTCATGTATAGGATAGAGGTGAGAGGTAGGCTAAGGGCAAAGGGATTGTTTTACTGTGAATGCATGATATGCAAATCCTAATGAATGTTTAGCACTTTCATTTGAAATGTGGGGATACATTAAATTCTAGGCTTTGAGCCTCAACCCAAACTGAAATTTTCAGAAAAAAACTTCAGCTACAAGCCAGTTATAGGGCTGGAGAGGTGGCAAAGTGGTCGAACTCTTTCATGTGTGAGGACCCAGATTTTTTTTTTAATTAGTTCAACATAGTCTTATAGGAGGGAATTGTTACAACACATTCATGAATACATGAATATTGACAGAACAAGCCAAGGCTGATGCCAGTTCATGATCTCCCCGCTTTGAGTACCCCCCCCATGTTTCCCCTATTTTACCCCAATGTTAGTTGGGCTTCTCATGGAAGTTGAAGGTTCCCCATTGAGTTGATAACCCCCCTACTCCCTCCCTCCAACTGCCTTGATATCCCTCCTATTCCTCCCCCTCTTCTTGCCCCCCTCACTTCATCCCCCAGCGTCATAGACAAAGTTACCCCTGCTCATGTAAAAATTTACCCATATTGAGGTTATTATTAGCTTAGCCATCTATCATACTGTTTCCAATTATATTCTAGCTTCCACACATGGCCCATGAGTCTCTGAGTTTGGGATATTCCACTCAGCATAATTTTTTCCATCTCCATCCATTTGGCTGCAAATGCCATGATATTGCTCTCTCTAATAGCAGAATAGAATTCCATTGTATATATGTACCACAGTTTTTGAATCTACTCGTCCAGTGAGGGGCATCTGGGTTGGTTCCATAGTTTAACTATATAGTAAACTGAGCTGCTATAAACATTGATGAAGCTATATCTCTGCAGTATGCTGATTCTAGCTCTTTTGGGAAACTACCCAGGAGTGGGATAGCTGGGTCATAGGGTGGT
Organism: Aplodontia rufa; assembly: GCA_004027875.1. Classification (NCBI taxonomy): domain Eukaryota; kingdom Metazoa; phylum Chordata; class Mammalia; order Rodentia; family Aplodontiidae; genus Aplodontia; species Aplodontia rufa. Next base: position 95,192 of record PVKS010003481.1, on the reverse strand, counting down.
TCCAGACCTAGTATTTTGAGGAGCCTCCACATTGCTTTTCAGAGTGGCTGTACAAGATTACCATCCCCCCAACAGTGTGACAGTGTTCCTCTCTTCCCACAACCCCTCCAGCATCTGTCATTATTCAAATTCTTCATTTTTGCCACTCTGACAGGAGCGAGGTGGAATCTCAGTAAAGTTTTGATTTGCATCTCTCTGATTGCTAGTGATATAGAGCATTTTCTCATATATTTATGGGATTTTTGGACTTCCTTCACTGAGAAATTTCTGTTTAGTTCCCTAGCCCATTTATTGATTGGATTATTTGTGGTTTTGGTGTTCAGTTTTTTGAGTTCTTTGTGTATTCTGGATCTTAGCCCTCTGTCTAAGGTGTAGCAGGCAAAGATTTTCTCCCGTTCTGTAGGTTCTCTCTTGACACTCTTGTCTAATTCTTTAGCTGTGCAAAAGCTTTTTCGTTTAATGGCATCTCATTCATTTATTATTGGCTTTAATTCTTGCACTATGGGAGTCTTATCAAGGAAGGTGGTGCTAACACCTATGTCGTATAGTATTGATCCTATTTTTTCTTCAAACAATTGTATAGTTGCTGGTTTAATTTCCAGATCCTTGAACAATTTTGATTTGACTCTTGTGTAGGGTGAGAGGTAAGGATCCAATTTCAATTGTCTGCATATGGCTGTACAGTTTGTCCAAAACCATTCGTTGAACAGGCTGTCCTTCTTCCACACTATGCTTTTGCCCCCTTTATCAAATATCAGATGATTAAAGATTTGAGGGTTTGTCTCTGTATCTTCTATTCTATTCCATTGGTCTTCATTCCTGTTATGATACCAATACCATGCTCTTTTTGTTATCATAGCCCTATAGTATAATTTCAGGTCAGGAATTGTGACACCTTCTGCTTCCTCTTTCTTGCTTAATAATGTTTTGGCTATTCTTGGTCTTCTGTTACTTCATATGAATTTGAGAATTGCTTTTTCTATATCCGTGAAGAATGTCATTGGTGTCTTGATGGGGATTACATTGAATCTGTATAGGGCTTTCAGTAAAATGGCCATTTTGATTATAGTGATTCTGCCTAACCAAGAACATGTATTGTTTTTCCATCTACTCAGGTCTTCTGAAATTTCTTTTTTTAATGTTTGATAGTTTTCATTATAGAGGTCCTTTATGTCCTTTATTAGATTGATTCCCAAGTATTTTATTCTTTTTGAGGAAATTGTGAATGGGACAGAATTCCTGATTTCTTTTTAGTGGAATTGTTGCTGGAGATAGGAAAGCTAATGATTTATTGGTGTTGATATTATAGCCAGCCACTTTGTTGAAATTGTTTATAAGCTCTAGAAGTCTTCTGGTCAAGTTTCTAGGTATAGGATCATGTCATCAGCAAATAGAGACTTTTAGACTTCCTCTTTTCCTATTCACATTCCTTTGATTTCCTTCTCTTGTCTGATAGCTCTGGCTAGGATTTCAAGGACTATATTGAATAAGAATGGTGAAAGTTGACATCCTTATCTTGTTCCTGAATTCAGTGGGAATGCTTTTAGTCTTTCTCCATTAAGCACAATGTTTGCAATAAGTCTGTCATAAATGGCTCTTCCAAAATTAAAGTATCTTCCTTTGATCCCTGTCTTCTCCAGAGTTTTGAGCATAAGTTGGTGCTGAATTTTACTACAGGCTTTTTCTGCATCATTTGAGACGATTATATGATTTTTAATTTTAATTCAGTTTAAGTGGTGAATTACATTTATTGATTTGTGTATGTTGAACCAGCCCCTGCTTTCCTGGAATGAAGCCCATTTGATCATGATGTATTATCTTTTTGATATATTTTTGGATCTGGATAGCTAGAATTTTATTAAGGATTTTTGCATTTATGTTCATCAAGGAAATTGATCTGTAGTTTTCTTGATGTGTCTTTGTTGGGTTTTGGTATATTTGCTTCACAAAAAATTGTTTGGGAGGGTTCCAACCTTTTCAATTTCATGGAAAAGCTTGTAGAGGATCAGTGTTAATTCTTCTGTAAAGGTCTGGTAGAATTCTTCTGTAAATCCGTCAGGTCCTGGGCTTTTCTTTTTTGGAAGGCCTTTGCTGTTTTGATTTCACTATCTGAGATTTGTTGGTTTAGAATTTCAATATCCTCCCATGTCAATTTGGGAATGTTGAATGTGGCAAGATATTTGTCCATTTCTTCCAGATTATCACAATAAATTCTGATAACCTGGATTATCAGAAGCTCAGAAAAGGATCATTTCGGTAACACAGAAATGAAGAAAGGGTCATGAGCATGGTGGAATTCCAATGCAGGTACATGTTTCCACATAAGTGGTGACATCTCCATTTTCTTCTTTGATTTTGTTGATTTGCTTCACTTCATTCTTCCTTTTGGTAAGATTGGCAAGGGGTCTGTTGATCTTATTTATTTTTTCAAAGAATTAACTCTGTTTCGTTGATACTTTGTATTTTTATTAAAGAGAGAGAGACAGTGAGAAAGAGAGAGAGAGAGAGAGAGAGATAAATCAATTTTATATTTTTTTTCTTTTTTTTTTTTTTTCAGGGCTGAGGACTGAACTCGGGGACTTGCACATGCCAGGCAAGTACTCTGCCACTCAGCTAAATCTCAACCCCGAGAAAATCAATTTTATTTAGTTTTTCATTTGGTTTCATTGCTCAGACACTTTGTTGTGTATGTGGTGCTGGGATACAAACCCATGTCCCTGAGCTGCGAGGCAAGTGCCGAAACTGCTGAGCCACCACTCCAGCCCCCTGCATTTTTTTTTTTTGTTCTCAATTTCATTGATTTCCACTCTGATCTTAGTTATTTCCTATCATCTGTTAGGTTTGAGATTGGATTGTTCCCCTTTTTGCAGGGATTTGAATTGGAGAAGAAGTCTACTTATTTGGGCTTTTTCCTGATTTTTGGTGAAGGCACTCAGTACTATAAATTTACCTCTTAAGAATGCTTTCATACTATCCCAGAGATTTTGATACATTGCTTCATCACTCTCATTCATTTCCAAGAATTTCTTGATTTCTGTTCTCATTACCTTTTTTATCCATTCTTTTTTTAAGAGGGTACTATTCAATTTCCAAGTATTTGAGTAGCTTCTGTTGTTTTTCTTGCTGTTAATTGCTAAGATCATATCTTTGTTGACTGACAGGATGCATGGGAATATATCAACTTTTTTATATTTGTTAAGGTTAGCTTTGTGGACTAGGATGTGGTCTATTTTGGAGAAGGATATGTGAGCTGCTGAGAAGAAGGTAAACTCAGCCAATTTGGGATGGAATATTCTATAAATGTCTATTAAATCCACTTGATTTATAAAGTTGTTTAGGTTAGAGATATCTTTTTGCTCTGATGATATGACTATTGTTGATAATGATAATGGTGTATTAAAGTCCCCCAGTTTGATGATCTGTCTATTGTTGATAATGGTGTATTAAAGTCCTCTAGTATTATTGTGTTGAGATTGATGAGGGGTTTAATGTCCTTGAGTAATTTTTTCATATATTTTGGGCAGTTGTAATTAGGGGCATAAATGTTAACTATCATTATGTCTTCTTGATGACTTGTTCCTTTTACTATGATATAGTGACCTTCTTTGTCCTTTCTGACTAGTTTTTGGTCAAAGTTAACTTTGTAAGTTATAAGGATTATAACTCCAGCTTGCTTTTTTGGGCTACAAGCCTGGTAGACATTTTGCCAACCTTTCACCTTCAGTCTGTGTCTATTTTTGATTGTGAGGTGTGCCTCCTGTAGGCAGCATATTGTTGGATTTTGTTTTTTGATCCAGCAAGCAAATCTGTGTGCTTTTGTTTGGGGCATTGAGTCTATTCACATTCAGAGTTAGAATGGATATGGGAATCTGGGTCCCTGGCATTGTGACTATTGTTGTGTTTTGTGCCATCTTGGATGTCTTTTAGTGTGTTATGTGGTTATTGACTTTCTTCCATTTTTGGGTTTTGGAAGTTTTTTGTGTGTTCCTCTGAATGAAGTATATCATTGAGAATTTTCTGTAGGGCAGGCTTTGTGTTCATGTGCCTTGCTAGCTTGAATTGATCATTGAAATATTTAATTTTCCCATTTAAAGATGAGTTCTGCAGGGTATATTATCTTTGGCGGGAAATTGTTTTCTTTCAAAATTTGAAAAATATCATTCCATGCTCTTTCGGCCTTTATTTTCTGATCTAAGAAATCCATAGTAATCCTTATTGGTCTGCCTTGAATGTGATTTGGTGTTTTTCCCTTGCTACTTTTAGGATTCTTTCCTTGATTTTTCTGTTATTCATTTTATAAATGATGTTTCTCAGTGAATTTCTCATTTGATTAATTCTGTTTGGTGTCCTATAGGCTTCTTGAATTTGATTTTCTGGATCAATTCTGATATGGGGAAAATTCTCCTTGGCAATCTCACTCAGAAGATTCTTAATGCCCCTTGTTTGCTGTTCAATGTTTTCTTCAATACTAACGACTCATTTTATTTTTTCTCATCTCATCAGATACTACTTGGAAGTTCTGATCATGCTCAATAAACTTCTTTTCTTGTCTATCTTCTTTGAACTCAACGTTGCTCAGCCTGTCTTTGTTGTCTGATGTTCATTCTTTGAGAGCTGAGGTTCTATTTTCTACGAGTTTACTCTGGTATTACTATCTTCCAATGAGGTTTTGATTTGATTGATAGTATTTTTCAACTCTAAGAGCTCTGCTACATCTCTTTTCAGAATGTCTAGCTCTTTATATATGTGGTTTCTCATCTCCTGAAATTGCTCTTTTATCTCTTTCCTTAAATCTTCTTTTAATTCTTTGATTGAATTGCTAATCATATTGTTGATACATTTTTCTAGGTTTTCATCTAGGACCCCGACCATGGATTCCTTGGATGGGGAGCAGGGGGAATGAGATGGTGGATTGTTTCCATTTTTCCTCATTTTCAGTTACACAGAGTATGGCTTGTGGTCCGACACTGAATAATTCTCTTGGGGCCTTTTTGATGGTATTGGAGCTTTTTATCTCTTTGCTTAGTTGGGCTGAGTACAGTATGGGTAGCACAGTTCAATGGCTGGCACCCCAAACTATGAATTATTGTGGACCTTTAGGTTTTCCAGTACCTCAGAAGTAGGGGGTAAAAGTCAATAAGTGCAGCCAATGCATACACCAGACAATGTCAACTGTAGCTGTTACATTGTTGATTAGCATCTGTAGAAGCAATCAGATTAGCAGTTTTCTTCCATGAGAATTCTCACACTATACTTGGTTAGAAAGCAAACACCTATTTTCAAATATGGCATTCACTTCAGTTTACCAAGACCTCTATAGGTAAAGAAAAAGGGTCTAGAGGGCAAAGAGAATGAGGTATGAAGATAGTGTGGAACTTGTGAATTAGGATATAGAGCTACATGTTAATAGAGATGATTTAGGCTATTCTGCTAAAAATAAGGAAAAGATAGAAATGGGATGATAGTTGGGTAATGACTTTGAGGGATGATGAGAGAGATCAGAATACAGTTTAGGAACTGACAGAGTAAAGGTAAGAAATGGATAGTAGAGACTGGTGGTCTTTTCAGCCCAAAGAGCCTGAGGACTAGTTTGCAATACTGCAGACAGCCAGAGGTCAAACCCAGCAATATGGACTCAGCAGAAAAACACAACCGAACACAGCGACAGTAAAAAACAAACAACCACAGAAACAAACAAGCAAAAAATATACATACACCAAGGAACACTGATTCCAAGAACAACAAGAACAAAAAAAGGAGTTGAGAAGGTTATGAATTATTACTCCCGAGATCAAAATGTACAGTCGGGGAATGTGTTCATAACTGACTTCTAGGTGGAGTCCCTTCCCAGTCGAGTTTGTTGGAGGGAATGAATTTTGGTGATCTCAGCTGACAGTGAGATTCTCAAAAAGCCTCCCAATAATTTTCTCCTGTAGAGGGGTTGCAAACATTCACCTTCCCTGCTTCCTGTGACAACAGACTTTAGGGCCACCCACTCTTTGGCAATTTAGTTTCTGCCTGCTCAAACTCTTGTCCCACTTCAGCTGGAGACCCAGGAGCTGCTGGGAGTCTTGTAGATCCTGGGGCAGCTGTAAGAGAGTCTTGCTGTTCCAAGGAGAGTGACCAGCCTGAACTGAGGTCACTTGGGATGGTTATTGCCCCACTCTTGGGTGTCTTGAGGTCCCACTTGCCCCAAGAGATGATGTTTGGGTCAACAACCCCAGCAAGGGGAGGCAGGTGTGAAGGAGATTACCAGCCCAGCTAGACCAGTGTTTGTGGAGGTCTCTAATGCAACCACTAGGGGGCATGGAAGCCCAGTCCTACTTGGAGCACCCAGGACCTATGGGATCACTTCTGTTCACAGAATTCATGTTCTGAAAGTAGAGGAAAGCACTGGATCTAGGATGCCCCTACTGTTCATAGATCCCTGAGGCTGATGTTAGCCTCTGCCCCACCTGAGAGCTTCAGGCAGTATCTGTTGGACCTGCAGGCCGAAACCCTCCCCCCGCCAGGCCATTTAGGTCCTATTGAGCAGAATCCTGGTCACTGACTCCACCTGCAGATCAGATGTGTAATGGAGCATGCAGAAAGCCTCTAAACTCAAGTCACTGGACCCATAGAGAGGGTCGGCCAGGCCCACACACCCCCCCCCAGCACAGACAGTGAAAACACTGGGGACTTAGAGCTACTCCTCCAGTCTGAGCTCCCTATTCTGATCTGGATCTGATGGTTTGGGGTTCATTGTTCATGAAGCGGTTTCCTGTACTGCCCTCTGGGAGGATTCAAAATGGCGGTCACCACTCCGCTTCCTTGGATGATCAGATTCGGGGGACTCTTATTTGTGTGTATTAAAGCTATCCCTAGGTTCCTGCTGCTGCCACAGTCCTGGAGTGCTAGAGCCCCGCATCCAGCCACTGCTGAGCACTCATTGCTATATTTGAGTTTCTTTATTTATGTGCACACAGCTGGGTAGCTGGTGGTGGAAAATTATTATTTGTGATTTCCTGTACTTTCAGCTTGTCCACAGCTCCATGTCACTAAACTTCCTTATTTGGATAGTAATGAATTTAGGGAGAAATTTTGCTGTTCACACACCTCACAGAAAGGCACTTCTCCCACCATTGGCGTCCCACATTCACAGAGAGATTTTTCATTCAGCTCTGCCACCAGTTGCCATGATGAAACTCTCAGGACCCAGGTTTGATTCCCAGAACCACATACACACCTAAGTGTTGAAAAAACAAAAACAAGACAAAAAATAAATAAAATTGACTCTCTCTCTTATTCACTTTCTCTCTCTCTTAAAAAAGTCAGTTATACTACAATTACAGATACATTACTAATTAAAGTATAAAAAAGGCAATCTTAGAAAACACAAAATGATAGATTAAATTTTAAAATTCAGTAGATGAGTTGGAAGATAGAACAAGGGAAATGTCTAAGAGATCAGATATCTGATAGAAGACATTAAAGGGAAGAGATTTTCAAAGAGATAATAAAGCAGTATCATGGTTGAAAATACTCTTCAAATGCCATGCTTAAAGAAAAGTGCATTATTATGACATTTATGAACTTGAGAGATAAGAAGATGAGATTTTGCAGAGAGCAAGACTAGAACACATATCAAAGAAACGAGAAAAGAATGGCATGATTTCTCAAGAATAACACTGAAAGCTGAAACAAAATGGAACAATGGGTTCAAAATTCTAAAGAAAAATACAATCAAATGTGGAATTCTAAACTCCAGTAAAATTTTAACCAACCAGGAGGGTAAAATTAAAATAATATTTAAATATGCAAAGTGTGGTTGCTAGTTGTCTACATAATGTCCATTCTTCTTTGCCTCCTTTGTAGCAGAACTTGCTGGGTGTGAAATGTGTTCCAATTCTGCTTTTCCCAAGATCCTATACAGATTACGAGTAGACATGTTACATACTTTTAAGCAATAAATGTCAATGGATAATTTCTAGGAAAACTCCTTCAAAGAGGTGAGATTCACCATACACACGGCTCTTTTTCACTCTTATCATCCTGCCTGGACATGAAATGGAGTATCTTTTTTCCATTTCTTTATTCCTGGATCTGTGTGCATTATCCTGAATTCCATGACTTTCCCTCTTCTAATTCTGTTAACTAACTTTAAAGTCTTTCCTTCCCCAAAGGCGATAAATATCCACTTTGATCAATACTGTCAACTTAAGCTTATTTGTGCCTCTGTCCCATGCCCAGTGGAGTTCTTGATGACAGATTTTTGAATGACATGAACCAAAGAATGAACTAACACCATCCTCATCGATCACTTTCTAGGACACTCCCATCCACTTTTAAGGGTCCTGCACACTTGACTTATCTTTGCTTACAACCTCCGTGACTAGCACCTACAAGATCTTTCCAAGTCCTTGACCTCATTGTGATTTGACTTCTCTCTCTATTTTTTTTTTAAGAGAGAGAACCAATTTTACTAGCTTTTCATATGACTTTTGTTGCTGTGACACTTCATTGTGCACATGGGTGCTGGGGTTCAAACCCACATCATCACGCATGGCAGGCAATCGCCGTATCCACTAAGCCACCACTCCAGCCCTGATTTGACTTCTCTTAAAGGGATGAAGTAAACAATTCTTGGAGTTTTTTGTTGTTGTTTTTTGTACAGGTGTGTACAGGAGATTGAACCCAGAGACACTTTATCACTGAGCTACATTCTCAGCTCTTTTTATTTTTCTACTTTGAGGCAAGGTCTAAGTTGTTCAGAGCCTTGCTAAGTTGCCCAGTCTGTCGTCAAACTTGCAATGCACTTGCAGCAGGCTTCCAAGTTGCTGGGATTATAGGTGTGCACAACTGTGCCTGGCTGACCTAAACAATTTTCAGGTTCTGCTCCATCTTGCCTTCTTATTTTCCTCTTCCACAATTTTTTTTATTGCCTCTCACCAGGAAAATTACAATACTTTCCAGTATTTCCTTCACACCATAATGATACTGCCAGCAGACTTATCATCTGAACAATACAGCTTCTTGGCTGAAAACCCCATTTATTAAAAATTGTGGACTTTAAGTTTTTCCCTTCTTAATCTGGCCTCAACATACATTTCTCTTCTAACTCTCATAGACATCCTGGACTTCTCACATCTTCTCAAACCCACTCGGAGTTTTCCCAGCTTATATTATTTCTTCTGCCTAGAATTACACTATTTTCTCTAGACCACAGCTCTTCAACTCAACCAAATGATATTGAATCCATTACCCTAGGACCAATTCTAATGCTACTTTTCACTATGCAGCATTCCCCAGTGATTAAAGCAGAATCAATCCCTGGACCCTCGGTGGCTGCAGAAACACCTTGCAGGTATATCTGTTATAGAATTCCTTAGGACAGTTGATACTATACGTGGCTACCTCCCCATGTACACTCATCCATCCTGCTCCATTTGTTCAGCCCTCACAGATCCATCACACAGTAATGCATGCTCAAAAATTGTTAGATGAACTGAATTGAGATTCACGGAGCTATCCCTGACTGCAGTTTCAGGCTAGCATCTTGTGAAAATAGGAAAGGCAATGCAATGCATATCTACTCCCTTAGGACTTCTGCCTCATAATTATTTTAAAAGTTTTCTATTTTATCAAAGAGCCTTGGAAACTGCTTCTTTTCAAAGCTTTCCCAAAGTATTATTTTCCTAATTAATTATCGTAGAGGGATAACTATTGCATAAATCAATTTCCAACTTAGTTTGATCGTGATCACTAATGAAATAGATTGGAAATCTGGAGCCCTGAAGAGAATGTTTTCAGATGAATAATATATTTTATTTGTCAGCAGTCCTCAGGCTCAATTTATGGTGAAATTAACTGAAAGTGAATTGCAAATAATTGTCAGCTTATTGTCAGTCTGCATTTCCACGGCCCTGAAAAGGTAGAAGGACGAAAGGTAATTTCGTTTTTCTTCGTAATTGCTTCTGGATAATACCAGAGCCTTTGAAAGAGAATGTGAGGCTGTGCATTATGAAAATTGCAAAGAAAATTCGAAGCTTGGGTTGAATACCAAAAATTCTCCATGTGTCAGATGGACCAGAATTACCATTTCTTGGGCTCTTTGCAGTCTGTTTCACTAAAATTGTCTACAACAGACAACATGATTTTGGATCTGAGATATAAAAAACACTATTTTATGTGTCAATGGTGATAGTTAGGATGGGAATCTGAGTCCAATTAGCTTTATGATGATTTCTGTAAGGGTTTAAAAAAACAATAAAAAATCTTTCATGCAATGTAAAGAGTCAGTAGAAGATTTTAGCTACCAAAAATTAGCAGAGAAGAGACTTTAAAAAGTTACACCATTTTTCTGTTGCAGGATTCCTAAGGGAATTTCTGATGTTAGTATGTACTATGATTTTTAAGGAGTAGAAACACTATACAACATTCCCAAACTTGTCCAAGACATGGAGCCCTTTTGTAGATGAAGAGATTAGCTTATCATCATTCAATGAAACATACTTTGAGAAATATTGATCTATAGTCTGGCAGCAGTGTATAGATACATTCTAGTAGGTAGTGATATGTAGCATCAAAACATAGTGATATGTAGCCATCTCCTTTATCTTAATTTATTTTTGAAATAAATGTAATTTATTCTCTTAATTTTTTTTCAGAATGAATGTGAATAAACGACAGGTGAGGTTGTTATTTTTGTCTTCCACAAAGTGTTATTTTTTTCTGTCACTATTATATGCTTACCTCTTTGGTCTTTGGAAGTTGACTCATCTTCACTGGTTGTAGACTATTCTCCTCCATGATAATGGCCAGCAAGCCACCAGAAGCAAGGAAGAATTCTTTGATAGGTTTCAAAAAGCATAGTCTTGCTCAGACCTGGTCTTCAGACATTTACTTCCAGAAATGTGAAATGACAAATCCATGTTGTTTTAAGCCACCCAGTTTGTGGTACTCAAGTAACTGATCTGAGGTGTTCTTGCCACCTCAACCTCAGCAATGAAGTTGACCTGCCAAGGAAGCTGGGTTATCTTCCTGCAGAACCGCATTCATGCCTGACCTGGACCACAGAGAAGCCAGGGGGGAACCTAGAGCGGACAGCAGAGCAGGGGGCCTCACAGCTGCCTTCCACCGTCCAGGAACGGCCAGCAGTGAGGATGTGCGATACCTGCAGTGGTGCCTACCACTGGAAACCCAGGATCAGAGCACAAAGGAAACTTCTCCTTCCCTGCTCTCCCAACTTCACAAGGATTCCCCTTGACACCTGAGAGCAGAACCACGAAGGAAAGTGTTCTCTGCTAAATGTAACTCTCGTTTGTCAAAAGGCAGAGATGGGCTAGGGCTCTGGCCACTAGTGTGTGACCTTCTCTAATCCTTCCATTTTAGGCAACTACGAAGGACAGGAGATCAGGGATGGGTCCCATTGCTCTAATAGATGCTCTCCACCAATCTCCCTGTTCAGTCTTGAGCCTTGCAGTTGCTTTCCGAGCTGCCTGTGCCCTTGGCCTGAGGTTGCCAGGGTTCTACTTGGCAAATCACTTCCCACCATGGCCCCAGGTGGGCTTCGACGTGTCTCTTTCCTCCCCTTTGCAGAGTCAGGTCCTCCATCTGTTTGTCCACTTCCAAAATATGTGGATCTTTTTCATCTGCTGTTGCCAGTTTTGTCCATTGTGGTCTCCTCTATTTTTCTTGTTCTTGCAGGTTAAAACGTTTTAAAACTTATTTTCCTCATGTTTCAGTTGTGTTGCAGGAGAAAGTAGTGATCCACATGTGTACTCAACCTGCTGTTTTAAACACAGGATACTTTTTACTTTTGCCCTTTAACTCACAGCCCCTTGGCTTGCTTTCCCACACGTAATAAGCTGCAGATGCATGGTCCAGGTCTCCACTGATCTCCTAATTTCTAGGTCAGTAGACTCTTGTCTGTCCTTTCTTACTTAAACTATCTGTGCATCAGCCCCTGCTTCCTACTTCCATGTGGAGGATACTCTTTCTTGTGCTGGTCCCCCTGACACATCTTCAGTGTCCTACTTGGCTTCTCTTCCTTTGCTATCTTCTTAAATGAAATCCCCAGAGTTTTGTCTTTGACTTTCTTTTCATTCTCATCATGGCTTCAATTATTGTTGATAGGATAATTCTCATATCTCTATCTCCATTTATATTAATCAGGGTTCTCAAGAAATGGAAACCTTATCTAAATTGGCTTAAGAAACAAAGGGGAGTTTATTAGCGCATTTATTGGAACTGAGGCCTTGACCAGATGCTCAAAATTGTACTGGATCAGGGGTTCATTTGCCTATGCTTCTCTCCACCCTGCTTTCCTCCGCTCTGACCTTGCCCTCAGACATTGCCTCTCTACCTAGTGACAAGTAGGAGGCTGAGATTCTGTGGTCTGCTTGTCTCAATATCCCGGAGGAGGAGGGCATCTCTTTCCCCACAGTTCCAGTGAGGTTCCCAGGAGGACATGGCTTTGCCAAGTCTGCCTGCATGGCCTTCCTTGGGCCCTGGTAGAGAGGGTGGGAGTCCATCTCACCCCATAGGGACTGAGCAGAATTGCTGTGGGTCAGCAAAGGAGAAGTGGATCACCCAAAGAAGGGATGCAGAGGGGAAGAAGACACTGCTTTCATTTTGACAATTTGAAAGTTCAGTTCTAGATCCAGGACACCAGGTGTTATCATCTTGCTTCTTTGGGCTTTTAGTCCGTTAGGTGCAAATGAGAAGATTGAACTTCTAAGTCCCCCTCCACCACAATCTTTATGTAAGTCTATGAATAAAGGACATGAAGATGGACCTAAGCAGCAAAAGCTTTGGAAGGAACCCTGGACACAGTCCAAGGTGATGATTAAGAGCAGGAATCTGGATTTGGATGGCCTGAGTTCAAAGTTGCTTTTCTGCATCTTGTTTGTCATTGGGGGGTTCTGAATTGTGGGCGTAGGACCTGTGCAGTCTCACAGGGACTCCCAGATCAGAGAGCCGCATGCTGATTTAAAGTTCTGCTATCACTGTCTTCAACTCCTTGGTAGTTTTATCTCTGAATGTTTTGTAAGTGAATTCCGATGGCACTCTGAAGCAAGCAGGTGAGTGGAGAAGATAAGATGGCTTGGACGTCTGCTGTTCCTCCCCATCCCATTCCTTTACAGAGTTGGTGATGCCTCAGGAATGCAGAATGCTGATAGACCTGCAACATGTGGGAGTTCTGTCGGTGCGACTGCAAATGAATACACAGTGAGCATGTTACACCTCGTACTGACTTTGCACCTGAACCAGAACTTGATTTAAATGCAGGATGAAGGCAGTGCATTCCAAGAAATGTGTGACAGGGAACCCCGCCACATCCTTTCTTATATGGTTTCTCTGCATTAGCCAAGCACATATGTTGAAACTGGTGGCACTGAATAAAAGAGAACGTAAATCCTTTCCTTTAAGTCCTTTCTTAGTCACCAATAAGTTAAAAGTGAGCAGTATTGATAGAATATTCTCATATTGAGTGAAATAAAAATACCTGGGTTCAATTTGTGCAACATCTCTACTGTTCTAGGGAGATAAAAATAAGCATATATAAGCCACAGAATAGCAAATTGTGCAATTCTGATTATTCTGGATAACAGTTAAGTGGTGCTCTTATATTTGCATTTGGAACTGACATTGTGCAATATAAAATGAATGGTCAAATTCATATTAATAGCACAATTAAAATTTTTCTTTACTTTTAATGACATTCAAGGACAAATAAGAAAATTGTAAAAAACAGAGAGGGAGAGGGAAGGAAGGAATGAAAATATTTTACATTTTAGTACATTTAGTGGTAACGTTTTCTGCTTTTGGAACAAAAGGCCCCATATTTTCGTTTTGCACCAAGCCCTGCAAATCATGTAGCTAACTCTGCATCAGCAATTTACCTCTCAGTGATTCTGTTTCCTTATGTGTTATATGTACACAATTATAGTATTCTCATTATTAGATTGTTGCAAGACTAAACAATCTTTGGCACTTGCAGTCACTCAAGGAATAGAAGCTTCTATTATGAAGGTGAGTGGGTACACAGTGAATCTATAGGTGACTTTGAATAATTCAGTCTTCAATTTCCCTTACTTTTGACTTTATGTAAACCAAACCAGTCACCTAATCATTTCTCCTACACTTACTACATTGGAGTACTTGAATATAATTGGTCCTTTTTTCTTGATGTAATTCCCTAAACAATAATAAAACAATTATGACATTTACAGTGTGTTAGATATTATAAGTAATCCATAGATGATTTAAAGTATATGAGAGAATGTGTGTAGACTACATATAAATTGTACACCCTGTTATATAAGGGACTCGAGCATCTGCAGATTTTGTATCCTCACAGGAAGAGAGGGGAGGATGTCCTAGAGCCAATCTCCCTTAGCCAAGAGATGACTGTATTTCAACATCATTTCATTAAAGAAATAACTTCATTTACTACTTAGAAGATGCCATTGAAATTAACAGAATACTTAATGTAGTAAGTGGCATAATAAAAAACTGAAAAATATTTCAGGAGGAGAGCCCTGTAGAACAAACTTTTTCAGTTTCCAGTAAAAGCGAAGTTGTAAGGATTATTTTTTATGTTAAAAGTAAAGCAGTTTCCACTTTCAAACAACAGATGGCGCTGTAGCAAAGGAAATGGAAGAGTCCATGCCAGAAAAATTCTGTCAAGTTCAAGGAAGGAAGCCAAGCTATAAACAACATATGGAAAACAATGAATATTTTAATTAGGTGTTAATAACTGAATATTGAATCCTTGTCTTCCCTCTAACTCACAACAGTGTTATGACAGCTAATTAATAAGTGATTGTAAAGGAAATGATTAATTATTTGCAGTAATAATTATAATAGCTTACATGCTTGTAATCATAAAATGTTTTTCAAAAGTAGATGGATGCAAAGCATTATTATTCTGCTGTTATAGAAATACTGCCGTGCCTCTTTTGGGATGATTTCTATCATCATTCCACTTTGTCTGGGTTTACTATGCAGGAACTATCAGCATGGAATATTCCATTGAATTTCATTCTAGCTATGGAATCAATCTTTGTAATATTTCAAAGGCTACCCTGTCATACTTATTTGAAATTATGAACATAAGAGTAGAAGTGAAAGCCTGCATGTGGGGGGGGGAACTTTTTGGAAAGAAATCAACCATAGAACAAACCAAATCAAAATTCTGGACCAGAAGAATGAAGTCTCCCCCAGAGCCCCTGTCTCTAGCGTCTGATTCCCATATATAAGAACCAAACTAAAAAGCAAGTGCATAATCCCAAACTTCTTCTCTACCTCCTTCTCATTCCATATTTCAAATCTCTTTTGAACTGCCTCATGTCTTCAGGATATAATGAAATCCCTTGTTCTGGAAGGAAGCCACAACAGATATATTTCAGGACCTCTCCCTTTCCTCTCCGCTAGTAGCAGAGCTAATGCAGTTTACTTATTACATGAGTCACCATGGATACTGATACACTCAAGCCAAGTCTACCCCAGTGAGGGGAATTGGAGAATTGAGGCAATTATCCTCATAATTTAAATAAACAAAGTTCCTCTCATTTTTGTTTCGGTTACCTGAATTTTTCAAGGGACCATCTTTTGAAATTATTCGAGGTGGCTCTTGCTTCAAGTCTCTTACTAAATTACCTGGTAGAGATCTGGACTCCTTTATGTAAGCAAATGTATTCCTATCCTATTTTATCATCCCAAGCATTTCTACCTGACATTTGGAGAAACAACATGAATAACTCAGGATGAAACATTTCTGGAAGGCAGACAGCATTCAGATCTGGAAATGGTTGTTTGCAGAGAGCAGATATTTCACCGTGACAATGACATTTGCAGTACCATGTGCTTCCTGACAATATGGCCCCCAAAGTGTCCTGCATGGCCCACATGTTTCTCTGGTGGTCCCAGGCCAAAGCCACACCGGCACTTCCAGTTGGAATTTTAGGGCTAGGCCTAGATGCATCTCCTAATCCCATCTTTTTTCTCAGACCATGTCCCAATCTCGCCAGAGTGAATCCCTTCATATTACCCATTACTTAGTGCAGAGGTAGAAGAGATTTGCAAGTGTCAGGCATGGCTATCATTTCCAAGGAATCTGTCTAATATCCATATTCAACATCTTCATTTTAGCACCCGTTATCTTTAAGCTGCCATTGTGTGGCTCTAGAGAAAACCCAGGTGATTGTATTCGGTATGGTGTTAGCCCCCAGTAACTATGATCAGCATTTCTTTTTGTCCTATGCATTTGTAAAGACTGGCTCTCAACTTTTAGCTTTGCCTAAAATATGTCTTGCTCTGTGTGACTCAGCATTAAGGACCCTTGGACTACCTCATCTCCCCAGAGAGAGAGTGTCTATGCACTAGCTGAGCATTTGTCTGACTGGACAGCATGCTGTGGGTGGAAGGACTGTATGACAGAAATCGGTGTTGACAGCTGATGACCCGGGTTGGAATCCCACTCTTCCACTTAGATGATGGAAAATATTTCCTACTTCCTTGAACTTCAGTTTTTCTTTCTGTATAATGGGGATAATACATGTCCAGCAGAGTGATGTTTAGAAATAATTTGTATAAAGTTCCTCACAAGAGGTGAATATTTAATAACGGTAGCCATGGTCAGAACTGTTCTTTACGCAACAGGGGTGCAGACGATTTTATTCTATTGCTATTAGGCTGCACCTTAACAGGACTTTACCCCTCAGTACTTATCTTCTTTTTTTAATTTTTAAATTTTTAAATTTATTTTTAAATTTTTTCTTTCAGTACTTATTTTCTAAAAACCATAATGTGAGCTCAACGCTGCAGAGAACACAAAGGACATGTGCTACCATGGCTTTCCCTTTAGTGAATTACACTCTTGCAACAAAAGACAAAGTGGCTATGAATGAAACAGAGCAACAATGACAGCTAAAATGTGTAGATCAAGAATTTTACTGCGTCACAGTTTGTGCTAAA
The DNA here is from genome assembly GCA_004027875.1 of Aplodontia rufa. Classification (NCBI taxonomy): domain Eukaryota; kingdom Metazoa; phylum Chordata; class Mammalia; order Rodentia; family Aplodontiidae; genus Aplodontia; species Aplodontia rufa. The sequence goes on along the minus strand of PVKS010003481.1, from coordinate 78,233 downwards.
AGTCTTATGATTATCATTTCATCCACACTAAAATCCAATAAACATATGTGATTATTGTTATTCTTGTTTTAAGGAAGAGGAAAAGTGAGGCTCTGAGAGGTTAGGAGACTCGCCCAAAGTCACACAGCTAATAATGGCTGAATCAGGCCTTCTAATTGGGCCATTTCACTCTGGAATCTGAGCCCTTAACCACTATTCTTAATTCATATGGATGTATTAAGTGGTACAAACAGCTATCAGTTTTCAGAGAATGAAGAAGCCATTGTAGGATAGAATTCACCCAGAGGATTCTTGGAGGGAATGTACATTTATCTGACTGTCATAAGGCTATCTTTAAGAGGGAATGTTTAACAGTAAAATGTAACAGTCCCAGGAAGGTGAACTGGAAGTTCTCCATGAATCCACATGTCCATCATTTTTCTGTTTGGGTTTATGCCAGGTCCTGAATCTTTCCAAGTTATTCACTGCTGGTTGAGGTGTCCTCTGCATCTGTGATCTCATTTCTCTTAATCAATCATCTGGACCTCATTGTTTAAGGACTAAGGGATTTCTGCACTGGAAAGGATGCCAGGAGTCCCATTGTGACAGAAAGAGAGAGAGAGAGAGAGAGTGAGTGTAATGGCCCAAGGTGACATAGCTGGTCCAGCCAGACCTCGGGTCTCCTGGTTGCAGCCTTGGTCCTCCTTTCACTTTGCCACTTACAGTATTGGGGATGGGGGCATCAGTTTTACAAATCTCTTCTGGCCTTATTTCAAGTGCTCAGTGTGTGGCACTGCTCCATCCTTCTTTGCTGGTACTTTTCTCCTCTTTATCAGTGCCGTAAGTACCAAAAGACAGCCAGTCTGGATCTCCCTCATCAAAATGCTACCCTATTGTCTTGCTTAGAACCAGACACAATATGCTGGGGGCCCCCTTTCTCCTACCGAGAAGCCATGCTTACCTCCAAACTGGAAGCAAAACGTGTTCACACTCCAAATCCTGAGGGCTTGATTAGATTTTAAAGTTAGCTGTCCACTCTCTTCCTGCCACCCCATATATTAAGTGTTCAGCTGGAGACTATTTTGTTTTGAATTCATGTCTTTATTTAAAACAAAACGCAAGAGTCTGGTTAGACAAATGCATAAACAGGTATCTAATTCAGAATGACTTTTTCGAGGGGGCAGCCCCTCGCCCACTGTCAGTTGGTCCCTGCTGAGTTGTTTGATGCATTCACTGCATTTTATATTACTTAATGTGGCTTATGTATCTGCCAATAAATCTGAAATACAGGTCACAGAATATGTAGCTCAAGGAAATCTATAAAAGTAGTAGAGAGAGGCTTCACTAACTGCATCAGATTGCCAAAAGCTGAGATCATTTCCTCTTGCTAAAAATGTAGAGCTTCATAAATTATTTTTATCACCTCCAGAGTCAAGCAAACAGTTTTGTACAGATGCCAAAGGGACTTTGTTGCTTTTTTCTATCTTTAAGCTGAAAATGTTTTTCCTCAAGTCTTCTGCAAAATGATTGTGCTGCTTCTCCCCTCCCCTCCTCAGCATTATTAACGTACTAGCAGATTGTGTGTACATCTAAGAATGTAAACACAACTGCACCTGCTCAGGGTTTTCAGTGAACGCTACACAGATACCTGAGCCCAGAAGATGGTTCTGACCTTGACATAATTGCTCCCCATGATTGGGAGTTGACATTGTTTCCTTAAAGACGCTTTTAAGGAGATGCTAGGTATGCAGAGACAGTAAAAATGAACAGTGAACGTTCAGTGGAGAACTTTATAGAAAACACTACTGAATTAACTTACAGTACATTTGTTAAACATGAGCACCTCTAATAATGACATTTCATTTAACAATGCCCTTTGTCTTTTCAGTTCATCAGTTACCTATTTCAGTAATGAACTGCAGTCATACCATTCTGATTTTCTCCTAATGTAAAGGCTCAGCTCTCTTCACCGCCAGTGAAGCATGATGCTATTATTCAGTTCCTGGCTTAGGAAAAAAGCTATAGAATATATCACAATTCTAATTGGCTAACAAATATTAAGCCCCATGATTGTTAAGGGCACCCGGTGATTCTGTTTAGCTTTTGATGGGAATAAGTAAAATAAAAAAAGGAAAACGGTTTGAAGGGGGAGAAAAGGTTAGGGTGTATACTTTATGAGCAGTAACCCAAGTATCCACTGAAAAAATATGAGCACACATTATATTTAATAGCTCAAATGTTATCTTAATTCTTTATCAACAATTCATGCAGATAGCTTAATACCAAATATTTTAGTTAGGATTAACAATCTGTGAAACAGAAGGTTTGGCAAATGCGAGATGGAATCTCTTCTAGCTACAGCTGTAAAAGGAGGTGAACATAAGCTGCTGGAAGACTGGGTCATGTATGAGGCGCTCTTTTCTGCCAAATAAAGGCAGGCAGATTTGGAAAACATTATGTCTATTGTGGCCCTGATTTATACTTCCCCTGGAAGGTAATGAAGCCTGTGTCCAAACTTATTTTTGTCCCTTTTGCAAAGCTTTCCTCAGAATGAAAGATAGGTCCCTTCCTGTTTTCCTTTTCCCACGTGGCAGAATCCACTAAAGCACCCCCCCCCCGTTTTGAACCCACCAAAACATCTCATTAGTAAAGGCAAGATTCAGCTCCCCATAATCTTTCCCCGGCTGAGGCAAAGCTGCACAATTTACAATAGATCTTTGGAAAACTGCTTTTTACCTAGTACTGCTGCATCTATAGATCTCTCTCAATTACCCACAGTAAATTTAGGCATTGTACAAGAGCAAATTTTACAGTCCATGAAGAGATGAAGTGAAATCTAGATGAAATTCATTGTGACAGATTCCCAGTTAGTGCTCTGATGTGTCTGTATTACAGAAGATAGACATTCTATTAGCATGGAAGCTCCCATAATGGACTGTGAATCATCTCAGGTAATAGAGATGCCAAGCGGAATGACTGAAAAGCACTATTGAATTCCATTAGAGCTCTTTGTTTTTAAATCAGTCATTTCTTGTGAATAACCAACTCTACACTTCTTGACCCTATCTCCAAGTGATAATTGTGGACTAATATTACAATACATTAATCTGAGTTACTGTTCAATTAGCATTGCGGTTGCAGGCTTATTTGGGGTTTCCTAAAGGCAAAGGCCCATTCCTTTGGAAGCCGGAAGCTCATGTTGTAAATATGCAATTTCAGAAAAAAGACGCTGATTTTAGTTCTGTTCCATCATTGCTGGAATTGTTCCTTGGTCATCCTGTTTATGGGCTCTTGTATTATACTTTGTGACTTGCTGCCCCTTTTCCTTTAAAGATTTCTCTCACCACGGGTCAGACATCGAGACAAAATAATTATCACAGAGATAGGTCTATAAGGAAACTTGTTTAAATAGGCCAGCAAGGTTTCTTATTTTCATTTAAAATCTGAAACGAGCAGTTCATCATTAGGAAAATAAAGAACATCATATCCTGTTATATAAACAGCCTCATCTAATCTATCAATCACATATGATTGATCAGATGTAGTGATTACTTGATAATTAGTGCAGAGTTTAGGTTTGTGCAGTACTCTAAAGCCTTTGGGATGATTGCAAAATTACCATTTGCACTGTAGATCAAGTTATAGGAATTCTCTGTTCGATTATAACATAAACAAGAAATCCTTAGAACAGGCAACCTGAACAAGTACACATTTCTTAATTCTTTGCATTTGATAGAAATGCTGTAGATTGTCACGAGGTAAAGCTGGATTCGGCCAAAAGCTCTGTGGTTAGCATGTATACATTAAAAAAGAACAGATCTCTTCTTGCGTCTAGTGTCTTCCACTTGATTTACAAGGCAGAAACAAGGTAATTTGGCAAAGGGACTATGGCATCCAAAGCACAGCAACATAAGTTGAGATGCTTCAATATTTTCCCATAAATCCCCTGGGACAACTTTAAGAAGAGTCGACTTTACGTCTTCTGTCTACGATCATCTATTTTCACATCAGGATGAACAACATTATCCTCATCTGCGGGAAGATCTGAGACTAGTGCCTCAACACTAGGCTTTCTCCTTAATGTTGTAATGACAGGTGTAAGATTAACTTTGTTAGGTGTCTAGCCACTCATGCAAACTAAATTAAATTAATGGAACAAATTTCTCTCATAATTAAGATAAAAATTCATGTCAGCTGTAACCTTGCTGTACACTAATTATATACAAATGATTTATCATCTGCTTCGCCCAGAATATTAATCCTTACCTCATTGATAACTGCAGCCAGTGTTAAGAGATGAGAGTTGATTAACTATGACAGATTGGGCAACCACAGCCCTCAGTGCCGGCGCTACCAGTGAAACCAATAACACTCAAGGAGCTCCCTGTGTTTAAAATGCATTCCCATGGAAACAGATGCATGCTTAATGAAGGATACTGAGATTATTTTCAATAATGACTGATATTGGAACAGTGGGCAGAGTTGATCAATAACAATTAACCACTTAGTCTGCTAAAGACATGGTTAGAGAGAGCAGGTTATTTACACATTAGTAGAACCTTATTCGAAGGCGAGTACTCCATAATGTCTCTATGCCGCACCGTTTCTCTTTTCCTGCCTGGGAGGGGTTCCATGGTGGAGAGACGGTTTTGTGCCAAGCGCCCTCCTGTCGCCTCTTAGCTCCTGCTTATGAAATGAGTGATTGATGTTGCCAGCGGTTCTTTGGATGCTCTCAAGATAGCTGCCAAATGTATCAAGAAAAGTCCAAAAGCAACTGTGACCATGAAACTAATATCGCTTTGTAGGGATTTGGTTTGGTGGAAAACTTCACTGCCAAGGCGTAACTCAATTGTACAGAAAATTCTTTTGATCTTTCATTGTAAGCTATTTTATTTAATTTTAAAGAATCCAAGTCGAGTTGTGCAGATATTTAAGGAAACATTCTGCTTTGGACTCCTGTCACACTAGCTGGAAAGGGCTTTAATAACATAAATTTAATAATAGATGTGGCTTTCAAATCTATTTGGAAATTTGCACTTTTATTTTGTATTAATTTGAATCACCCCAGGAGTCAAGATCTTGTAATGCTAATTACTAATACAGACTCCCAGAATCCCTGCCCTGACAGTCAGCTTGGAGAAATCCCAACTCCCTGGGCCAAAAAGTGTTAATAAAAAGTGATTAGCGACTTAGGCCAAGTCGTATTATAATAATGCATTATATTTCCCTTGAATGGGTTATAAGCATTCTCATTTCTCTGAATGAAGAAAATGGTTGAGAAGGAGACGAAAATTCAGGCATTGTTACTAAAAGAATCAAGCTAAAAAAAATCAGGAGAATGCTTCTTTCTCTACAGTTCTTAGATTTCAAGACTCAGGTCTGAAAATGGAAATATCACCATACTCTGCCTAGTTCATCTATTTGTTCTGGTATGCAGGCCTGTGTGTGAACCAAAGCAAGAGGTCAATGCCAACCCTGATAGGATACGTGTGTGTTAGGACTTTCCTGTTTTGGTAAAGAAAGGAGCACAGCATTTGACTTCCTTTTGCCCCATGGGACAAATTTTCTCCACTTAAATCATAAGCCACAGGGTATCTGGGGCTGGGACTCCACACAGATGCTAATGAATTTGGAACAACATTTATTGTGACCGAACAAGAATGGATCCTAAGCATCCCAAGTCAAGCACAGCAAACAAGAAATCGGCTGACACATTTCTATCAGGAAAGCAGCCAGAATGTCAAACTCTTGACCGATACTGGGTGATCTTGGCTCTTCTTTATCATCTCAGTAAATACATCTACAGACAAGAAACAACCATAAATACCTGTAAAGAATGTCCTGCAAAAATCAGATCTTAAATATATCCTCACTTATCTGTTCCATGTCACCCCTCTCAAGAAAACTCCCAGGAAATCTAACTTTGTGCTAAATCTCTGGATAGGAAAAGAATTACATTTAACACGAAGGTAGTGGGACAGTAATCATATGGTATTTTCTCCCTACAGGGACTAGAGTATTGGATGGAAACAAAACAACATTCTCAGGGCACAGGCTCATTAGTTTATATAGTTGTCCTTCCTGGGTATCTGTTTATTACATTTCTGAAAGCATCATGATCTTTTCCTATTGCCAAAGACTTGAATCCTCACCACAACTAACACAGTTCCACCCCTCTAGCCTGGCTGGAAATGCAGTAGAGGCAATTACCCTTTCCCTATCGTCTGAACAACACAATTATTGGGAAGATAATAAGATTATCCAGGCTTTTGCTTCTTAAAATTATACCGAGGAACATCGAATGAATACTGTTTCTTATGCATTCATCTTTAAAACAAATAAGGGAAGTAAAAATGTGCCTCTAAGCTAATGAGGACCGTGAGACAGGGCCATAGATACATTTTCTCACTTGCCTAATGAGCAAAGTGACAGACAGTGAAACAGTTCACACTTGAGTAATTCTCTAGTCATCAGCAACTGCAGCGGGTCCCTCCTGCTAGGGTTGTGGAGGGGGTGGTCAGGAGACGTAATAAATAGATTCTGGCTCTGCTGGCCAGAATAAGTTATCACAGAGAGGAGGTCTTGGGGTACAGTCCCCAAAGATATTTAACCAGAAAAAAAAGGTCCATTGAAGGCATCTCCAGCCATACATTCAGTTAGAACTGAATTAAAACAATAGAAAAAAGAAAACACTGGCTCATCAGGCCAGCTGCCTGGAGGGGGCAGCTAGGAATCTGGACAGCAATGACAGCATCCCACTGGGGTCTGCACGCCATTTTTAAATGTCCTCTCTTCTCTAGGTCTCAGTGTCATGCAGCATTCATTTCTGGGGAAAGAGGGAAAGATGGGTGACGGGTAAGGGCAGAGGAGGTAGGGGGTGCTTGTGGAAGAGAAGATGAAAAGCATCATTTTTTCTGAGTAATTTCAGAAGCCTACTTGAGAGTTCATGCGGGAAAGGGACTTTGAAACTCTACCACTTTTCTGGTTTTGTTGTTGGAGGGAAGAGAACTGAAACTTGTTCTGAACCATGCACCAGGCCCTGCCTATGTCTACTGTGTCCTTCCGGTATTGGGAGTGGGCTGCGGGCAAGTTTAGCCATTGTAAAGGGGAACAAACTGAGGTCACAGATGGCTAAATGATTTGCTCTAGCTCCTGTGGCTAGTTCCTGGAAGTATGGAGATTCAAATTCAGATTATCTGGCTCCAAAGCCAAAAGCCCACCAAATCTCATTTTCTTCATCAAGAAGCTAATAAAAGAGCAAGATCTGGATAAGAAGTCAGCTACAAAAAAGTGGGGAGCAAGTGGTTCTTCTAAACATTATAGAAATATTTTAAAAAATCCAAACACTATTTGCACATATTAAGAGGTGGATACATGTACACAATGTATGATGGACCAACCAGGGCAATTGATTGGCATCTCCTCAAACATCATCAGATTCTTGCAGTTATTTTGGAATATATCAGAAATTGTTGGAGAGTATGGTTATCCTGCTGTGCTACAGAACACCAGAACTACTTGTTCCATTCAACTGTATTTAGTATCCAACTTCTCTCCATCACCTCTCCCTACCTTCCCAGTCTCTGTCAACCATCACTCCATTCTCTTGTTCTATGAAAAGTACTTTTCCAGCTTACAGAAATGAGTGTGAATATGCAGGATATGTTCTATGCATGGCTTATCTCACTCAATGTGATGCTGTCCACTTCCATCTCCATCACAGCAAATGACAGGATTTCCTTCTTCTCCATGGCTGAATAATATTCCATTTTGTGTGCATACCTTAACTTTCCTATCTGTTTGTCCATCAATGGGCCCTTTAGTTAATTCCATATCTTGGCCACTGGGACTAGCACAAGAAGTCCTCATTTTTGTGGAAAATGAAACAGAAGTGTAGAGAAACTATCACAACAGTAGGGCTGATGAAACTTGGACTTGACCCAGGCTCCCTGGGCTCTTCTCAAGACCGCACACTTGCTGGTCTGTGCACAGGAGAAGAAGGTTTTGATGATATTTCTGGAGAGATTAAAGCAGATACATCATGAAACAAGCCCTGCCTTCTGCAAATGGTGCTAAAGATTTCTTATTGCTTAAATTTTTTTTGTTGAAAATTATCAAAAAGGAAGCAGTTCTTGAAACTCTTCCAAGTCTTTTCTTAGTCTTAAGGAAAACTGTAAGTGTAAAAACTCTCACCCACCTTGTTTTTATAACATAGTAGCCATAAATGTAGGAGATCTGGATTCATGGAAAGGAGAAAAAGCAGAAATGACTAAATATATGATTAAGTCAAACAAAGAGCAATGGTTTTGATCTTCTAATATAGTCACCACCTATTGGTGTCCACTATTTGCAAAGTGACATGTGTATGCCATCTCTAGCCATAATGTCATTACCAAGAGAGGGAGGGATGCTATTAGTATTCTCATTTAACAAATGATCAAGCTGAATCCCTAAACAGAGTGCTTTGTGCCCATCACCAGCACTTTATCCCCAGGCCCTAGCAAGTTGGTGTGACTCAAAGACCAGAGCTCAACATGGTGGCTCCTGGGACACCAAAACTCTAACACAGTCAGCCTTTGGCCATTTGTTTTGATTTCACTTACCTTATGCATACATATGGCTTTTCTGGTTTGATTGTTGGAGAGAAAGGGACTGAAACTGTCTGCACTAACTACTTGCCAGTCCCTGCTTATGTGTCCTGTATCCTCATGCTGGCATTGGGAGTGGGCTCTGCAGTTGTAGCCATTGTTTTAAATGTTCAGCACGTTCCGTGTGTGTGTGTGTGTGTGTGTGTGTGTGTGTGTATTTTTTTTAAACTCTCCAGTGCTTTAATGACCATGGTGTCTTTAAAACTAGAGTGGGTTGGTTCTCACACAGAGCAGAGGCGCCTGTTTAACATGTGCCAGTGCTCCATCTTTTAGAGGTTCTTTATTCAAATTACTAATCACTTAGAGCATCACTAAAAGCCTTTCTCCCTTGCTCCCCATGCATGCTTAACCTAATTAACTATAAATGAGGAAAATGCTATCCATATTAAAAGAAAATGTTAACCTATAAATTATCCCACTCTTTCTGGTGAGGCTAAGGACTCCTCGAGAATGTGCGACTTGGGGGCAGAATCTCAGTTTATGCGCGTCCAGTGTTCTTCCTCATTGGAATAGGCCACCGAATCACCAGCTCACAGAGGAGGCTTTCTCTGTATTTATTACAATACTGTCTCTTTTTTTTTCAAATTGTCCCCCTTTATGTTTGTTTAAGCACTCTCAGGAAATAGAATAATAAAGTGGAAGGCCTATAAAACGCCCTTAGGAGCCCAGTGGGGTGGAAATGTATTAAATGACATTCTAGACTTGTCCCTCAGTGTAAAAAAAAAAAAAATCCAAATTCTCTTCCACCTCTCACTGAAACATCCAGCTACAGGAAACCAAAAGTCTAGAGAGCCTGAGTTCACAAAATATTTTCCCTCTATCTGACCCTACTCATCCTGTTCCTGATGCCTCCTTCCTTTGGAGCCCCTGCATTATCTGGGCCAACGTAAATGGGGCAACTCTCTTAGAAACTCTTGTTAGAAAGATTACCCATTAACACATTAATCTGAAAGCTCAGATTAATTAACCATATTATCCTGCATTTGACCTTTGAAGGCTGAGGGCAAAAGAGAGTACAGAACAAGAAATGGACTACGCGGCATTAGGAGAGGCTGGTAATGTAGATCATCCCCAGGAGAAGCTCTCTAGAGAAGACCTGCAGCAATTAATAGTCACTTGGAGGCCAAGTGCCAGGGACAAAGAGACAAAGACATGAAGCAGTAGTGCCCAAAGCAGAAATTCCCTCTCTTCAACTTTGATCAGTTATTCCTGATTTTAATACTCAATAGGATAGAAAATTCTGAGGTTTAGTGATCAAGAAAATGCTTGGGCACAGGTCACACAGTCACACCTGATTCTCTTTTCCATGACCCTCTCACTCTTGTGAACCTTCATTCTGGTGACAGTTTTTAACAAACTCAGCTCATTTCTGTAGCTCTGGGGGGAACTCTAACCTTCGGGAGGGTTAGTAGAAGGCCTCTGTATCCATCCAAGCTTGTTGTAGGTTTACACCTCTGTTCCTACCCTGGGTTCTGTGTAACAGGGACAGGTGGAGGCTGCGTCAGGCCACTGAGGAATGCACAAGTCCAAACAGGCTCAACATCCACATGTGCAGTCAATTCTTGATTATCCACACCAGTGATCTGTGACCCAGCCTGGGTAATTCCAAATAATTGACAATCGAAAAGGAATTTCTCTTTGGTTTTGGAATATGCTCTGATTTTTCTAGCTACAGACCCCTTCTTCCATTTTACACTTTCCTTGGCTGGATATTAAAAATCATTTATGTTCCTTTAGTTAGGCACTTGGTCTGAGCAATTGCTTGAAGTCAGCTTCGGATTGAAAATTTGCCTACTCCATAGACAAATGATTCCCTTGCAGGCAGTTGAATTTGACAGCATCATATATTGCATAAAAAATCATCTGTCCAGGTTAGTGTTGCTAATTCATTCATTCATTTACCTGCTCCACACACATGCATTGAGCTTCTACTGTGATCTAGAACTACTGTATGATGAGTTCAGGATATGGAGATGAAAGATTGAGCCTCAGCTACTGAGGGGTTTAACTTGTAGAGGAGCTTAATAAAATAGATTTTAGTTTCTTCCTCTGGACCTGCATGCTCCCAGTGCATATTCACTTAATTCAGTGTTCAGTGTCTCGTCTACCTAATATATTTTATTTAAGAAGGTTCTGTACTATTTTAGAGGAAGTTCTGTAGTTGATCACTGGGTTGGGAATGCCTAATGGAGATGGAATGAACCCAGGCCACTTTTGGTTTTGATGATCTGCAAAACTAAAAATGGAAGAAATGCAAAAATTGGAGTACAAATATGTGGTAGATTTCAAATTTTTACATTTAACAAATTCATAATTTGACACTTCAAAAGTATAGTGTTTATATAACTTCATTTGTAGAAAATGTTAAAAATCCAGACCCTTTATGAATGGCTCCTGTCCTTCTCATTCCCCACTCAAACCCAACTTCTGTCAAGAAAAGCTCAGGTTGTGGGGAGGGAGGTCTAAATGGGGCTGAGGAGGGAGGCACTATAATGCTCAGAGCAACCTCGGTAGACACGAACCACTGTTGGTCTGTGGCCCTGTGCCCTGTGGTCACAGAGATTAGTTCTCAATAAAGCAGACACATCTTAGTGACTGGGCTCAAAATGCATCAAATCAATTTTTTCCACAAAGTCCACCTGTTCAATGGCATCCAGGGACCCTGATGGAGTATCTGGTTCCCAGCTACCAATCTGTTAGGTCTACCTCTCTCTGGTAATACCACCCTCCCAACCCACCACCACCTTCTCACACACTAGTATTAATTTGCAGCCCTATTCTTCACATACTGGAACTGAAATTCTTGTGGCTGCTAAAAGGACATTCAGAAGTCAGTCCTTTAATCCACATGTTTCCCACACAGGAATTTGTGGTTTAGAGGCATTTTTTTGTTCAGTGAGTGAGTCTGTGTGTGTGTGTGTGCACGCGCGCATGTACGCGGGTGTGTATAGGTTTACAGGTCCAAGAGGGAGAACTGGAGATTGGAAACCACAAAAAAATCCAACAGGAGCAAACTTGTGGCTTTTAAGAAACAAAAGGTGGGAAGAGGAGATCCACTAGCTGAAAGGGACAAAATCAGTACAAAATTTTATGAAGTCAAAGTCAGGATTTTTTTTTTTAAGAATATGATGATTTGCTGCCCACTGATGGAAAATTGTATGGTTGAAATGAGAGCTAACATTTAACAAGTTGTTTTGTGGCAGACATTACCTAAGTGCTTTACATGTATATACCTCACCCAGTCTTGACAACACTTTTATGACTAGGACTGGCAATGGCCCTATTTTACAAAGCCAGGAAGCGGAGAAGCTGAGAATTGACCTTGGGTCTATGTGAGCCTAGTGTCTGAGGGCTTGACCATCACAAACTGATGACTTGGGCCCAGGAGTGACTCTCAGAACAGTGGGGACTGGATGGCATTCAGTCAATCATCCTGTTCTGTCATTCTCATGACCAGAAGAAGTAAACTGGAATTAGTACTGTAGACTGTTCCAAGTACACACTTCTGGGTGAAAAACTACTGCAAAACTTACCATCTTAAAGTATCTTACAATTTTGTGGCCCAGAAACTTAGGCTGGGCTCAGCTGGGCAATTCTGCTCCTGGCAGCTTTGACTGCAGAGACATGGCTGGTCCAGAGGCTCAATGCTGGCTTCAGTTGAGTTCCAAGTTGGCTTCAAGTGTCTGCCACTTGGCAGAGATAGGTGGAAAGCTGGGATCAGTTGAGATGGCATAGGAGTCTCAGGCTGGTTGAACATCTGGTATGACTCCTCGGGATCTCCCAGAGACAGTATTCCAAGAAAGCAGAAGTTTCCAGTCTCCTGAGTCCTGGGCCCATGATGATTTCTACAGTGTTCTTAAGCTTTTTGAAAGGGGAGCTTAATCTCAGTAAATATTCCAATGTATTCTGCACATTCCCCACCTCCACGTGCCTGCCCAAACAATCCTCTGAGACCATCCTCCCTGAGGTCACCAAGGACTTCCATCACCAGACTCAAGGATTAGTCTTTTCCTCCCTATCCATACCTTTCTCTTACAGCTGTCTTTGGCAACCGTTTTGTTCTCAAAACTGCTTTCTTAGTCTTTCACAACAGCTTTTTGTCCTCTGCTTTCCCCTTGTATGGTGGTGACCTCCAGGTTCAGTCCTTTGGCTTTTTTCTTTTTCTTTTTTCTACTAGTGTTCTCTTACAGGGATGGGTGTCCTCCACCCCCACACATTTGGCAATGTCCAGAGGTATTGCAGTGCTGACGCATGAAACCTGACGCATGTTCTCTTGTGATCACAGCAAAAACTGACAGAGGAGAAAAACTAAATTCAGAGGCCTAGGTCTTTGTTCCAGGATTGACACTAATTATAAAAGGAAAGGTTTACAAATATGGTGGGGTAGAGGCACCCTCTACCTTTTGATGCCTACAATGAAGGCATCTACCTAACATTTTCTGGGATTCAAACACAGGATTACCATGGTTGTCTCCATGGTAACCATGGAAACAACCTTCCTAGGATTTTATGTGGTGCAAATCATTGACTTTAACTTCTTCCTGCATCTACCTGTCTTCCACTGATCCACTCTCCATGTGTTCATCAGGGTAAGCTTTGGAGACACAAATCTTACCTTGCTATTATTCCCTAGATCCTGCTAAATTTAGGATAAAAATCATAATATGGCATACAAATCCCCCATGTGGTCAGGCCTTTCTATCCTTGTCTTTTCCTCCTTCACACTTCATCACACCTCCCTGACTATGTTGCAGTTCTCTTACAGAGCTGTGTATCTCTCTCTTCCTTCTCCTTGGCAAAGTTTCACAATTGTTCACATATTAGTGCCCCACAGTTAACATTAGTATTCCCCTCACATCCTCTTAGCTCCATGACTGCTGGGATTGCTTGTCTTATAGTTTTTCATAGATTCCCCAGAGTCCAGCAATTAACAGTTATTTAGTAAGTGCTTTTTAAATAAACCAATAGTTAAGCGGAATAGATAATATGAACAGCATGCGTCACTCCCTACAGCACCCTGCACGTAACCAAAAGTTGCTTTTGTTGAAATATGTAATGACCTTTTCTATACCGACAAAGATGTGAGATAGAAATAGAATTAATCAACAATAACAATGATAGTAATATTAAGTACTTTCATTATATAATTAAGTTAACAAAAGAGTTGTTTATAATAATTAAGTCTTAAGTAATATTATTGAGTACTTGACTGATACTGTGCTAGGTAATGGGGACAAGCTCTTGAGGAAAATCAGACATGATGCCTTTTATTGCATCATCTCATTTAATAGATCCATTAATTATGTACGATTTTATTTTACCTATTTTATAGAAGGAAAATTGTAGCATTGGAAGCTTACATAAATTTCCCATGATCACATAGCCTGTAAGTTGGTGATAGAGCCTTTTAATAAAGGTTCTAATGAACCCAAGTGACTCCAAAGTTATTAACCATGACATTGTATTGTATTAGATGAAAAGTGATTACATTGGGCTAGTGCATCTATCTAAGGGGTAATGCTGATGGGCAAATGCTGCGATATCAACAGGAGGGCCAGCATCCACAATGAATTGGACAGTATTCCAGCTGCTTAAGGGACTGTATGTACATTCTCGTCTTCACAGGGATTCTACTGGTGGACAGGGTTATCCTCACTTTACAGGCGAGACAATGGGGGCTCAGGAGGGAGGAGGAGGCAGGGAAGAGGGCAAAGGCCTAAGGGATGTTGAACACTTTCCAGCTCCTGAAGTCTTTACGGTGTAACTTTTAAATTATACTTCAAAGGCAGGAAAACTTTTTGAATTTAGACCCAATAAACCCAGAATTTGTAATATCAAGACACTGAATCATAGACTTTTATAACTGAAAAAGACCTGACAGATCATCTAGCTGAAGCTCTTCATGGGGTTTCTGATTGAGTATAAAATTGGATAAATCTTAGGTAGCTCAAAACTTCTGTTTTATTCATGCAATATAATGATTTATAGATAGACCAATCACAGCTTGTCTTTTAAAACAACCTATTGAATTTAAATGAGTTAGTAAACACATCAATAAATTTATAACTATATTTGTATATAAGAAAATCAAGTTTCTTTATAAATATTTTACATTTGTAATATCTACTAATTCAACTAGGAGCTCCCAGATTTCATTCAGTGGACCTATGAGATACAATTGCTATTTTATGATCCAAAGAGGACTCAGGACCTGAGGTACAAGCATATTCCAGAGTAGACACATTCTCAAAGTGAGTTCAAAGTCTTCCCTTCCTCTCTCCCTCCCCCCTTTTCTTTCTTTTAATCTCATTCTATTGTGTTGGACAAGTGAGGATAGATGTGTTTAAAATCTTTTGTCCTCTGGTCATACAGAGGACCTAGAATGTTTCTGGCTCCCAGGCCACTCAAAAGGAATAACTTCGGGTGGAAAAGATGACATTATTGGTGAAATTGAAGGCTCACCTAAACTTACTTTAGTGGGGGACCACAAATCCCTAGGGGCAAATGTCTGCAAAGACATCACTGGGAGCTCAGAGGAAAATATTATGTTCTAACCTTTTAAAAATTAATCCACCTATTAACAGGGGTCCCAACTGTATTTCATTCAAGCCATAATCTGAAAGGCACAATGATTAAACCAAGACAAATGCAGTGTCATAAGCAAATGTCATGCCATAGATTTACCTACCAACAAGACATTGGCATGGCTCAGGTCAGAGGTTAATTAAAGACATCGAAAGGTCATTCTGTGATTAGGTGAGAGCAGAGTTTTAATAGGGCATCCGTCCGACCCACACTGACAGAAGATTTATGCCAGGCATGATGACATCGCCACGAATCCTGCTGATAACAAGAGCCTCAGTATTGGACTGAGCAGAATGATGAATGGAGCACATATCTCCTCACACTTCTCATTACCAGCTCTTTCACTCCTGGTGGCACTTAGCAGCATTTATTTACTGGGATTTGAAGGTGTGGGACAGCAGCACAGTATATCTAATACTTTTAAATGTAGACTTGTGATATAAAAATGAAACAAGAGATAAGATTAGGTCTTTGAATAATTGCACAGCTTTTCTCCCAAGATTATATTCACTACTACTAACATTATTCCCCCCTCCATGTTCTTCCAGCATGTGAGTGGTTGGAGAAAATTAATTGTCTGAGGCAGAAGGTCAGAGGGAAAAAATTACCGATAAGCATGAAACATGGTATAAAAGAGCACCTCGCTGCAGCTTGCCTTCCGTGGCCCTCGGTATGAACAAAAGGCAACGCAGAGAAATGGATAGACACGTTCCCCGCTATGCCATATTTAGAGACGCTTACACACTGTTCTTATTTGGATTAGATTAGGTAAAGGATCTAGGAAAAAACCAATAAATGAAAAATAAATAAAAATAAAGCAAACAACTTACCATATTGCTCAGCTGAAAGCAAATAGAAGAGAAACTAAAGCCCTGATGAATAACGTTTGCTTTTCCACGAAACTCCTTTTCAACATGTTATGTATTTATCAAACCACCAGAGTGTAAATCCTATGAATAAGTCCTATCATCCCTCAACCAGTAGACACTGTGAAAATTATAACTACAGAAAACTGTTAGTATTATAAAAGGATACTTTCTATAGAGTTGAATGTATCTACTTCTGCCATTTCACAAGAGGAAAAAAAAAATCAGAATCTTTCTGCTTGGGCCACCAACCAACCAGGGCCGGGCCAAGGGAGGATCACATCACATTTAGCCCCAGGGAAAGGCTTACACTGCTTCAGAAACAGAGATGAGGGGGACTGATGGAAGTGGTGGAACTCCGAGAACGTTGCCTTTTCCTTTGTGAAGCAATTCAATTTGTGGGTAGAACAAACTGCAGGTGGATTTACACAAACTAATAATCCAGCCCAGCACACACAGCCACTTGGAGCTATGAGAATGCAAATGCGCACGAGTCAACCACGAACGTGACATTAGGATCCACTCCTCGGCACGGAACAAACTCAATGAGCTTTTTGAGTGGCTGGTTTAATCCCACCTGAGTGTATAAAAGCCACCAATAAAGAAGAGGATTTCCTTATTTGCTTTTTGAAAAGAGGCTTCTTTCAGCACCTCTTAGCTTAGGATTTTCATTTACTCTGACAAATGTTCACTGGAGACATTCAGAATAGACAGGATAGCTTTGCAAGGATTGCTTGTCCCCTCCAGTCTGTTCCCTCGGAGGTTTATGTATGTAAGCAACCTGCAGTATTAAAATGACAGGCCACTGCAGCGCACTCCAGCCTGGGAAGGGAAGCATCTGCCAGGCTACGCATTCCACCCAGACACACTGGACTGGGATTCCAAGTGGCCATCAGAAGGATTAGCCTGATGGCCACGGGGGAACTATACTGGTCAATTTTTGCAGAGCATCTTTCATCTGCTAGTATATGCAGAGTACTCTGGGAGTGTATGTGCACACATGAATGAGGGGTGGGAGGTCACAGCTGCTTTGGGGGCAGGTGGAATCAGTGTATACAGTATATGGGGGAAGTATTAAGGTTATATAATTTGTGCAAAAAAGGATAATTTTTCCCAGTTCCCATAGAGAAATACAAGTCTGTCTCTTTGAGGTTTATGTCACTTTCAGAGAAAATTTGAATCTAACCAACATAAAAAGCCTGTACCTACATCCCATCTCAAACCACTAAATGGAAATTACATGAAAATAACAAAGCTTCTCTTACTTTCTCTTTTTTTCGGGGGGGCACCAGGATCATCTTATGGAGAGTTCTGGATAAGTGGTATCCTTTTTTTTTTCTTTAAAGCAATCAATTAGCTATTATTGATAAACTATTCTGTATTGGATGTTACAAAGGATTCAAAAAAGTATAAACCATAGACCTTGCTCTCAGGGGGCTTAATACTCATTGAGAAGATATACAGAAACGTCGAAGTATAAGAGCCATCAGGATGCAACGCTAAGACTGGCAAGTATAAAGAAATGCTACAGGTTACGGCTCAGCAAACCCTTTTTATACGAGGCAGAAGTAAATATTTTAGGCTTGTTGGTTATTTGTTCTTAGTCTCAAGTGCTCATTTCTGCCATTGTAGTGAGAAAACAGCTGCAAACATGCAAAGGAATGGGCATGGCTGTGTTCCAACAAAATTGTATTTACCAAAAAAGATGGCAGGCCAGATTTGGCAAGAGGACCATAATTTTCTGACCCCTGATATAACATTAAGTACTGTGGGTCTTCAGATGAAGAACTGGGTGTTTTTCAGTGGGTGGAAAGGGAGAGAAGTCTTCATGCAATAGCAGCAGATTGAAGACTATGTAGGAATTAGGTGGGGAGGGGACAATTTTGATGGGAGCACAGTGTCAGTCAAAGCTATGTATAATAGGAAGGCTCAGTGTAGGGGGAGGTAATATTAAAAATAGAAGAAAATGACTTTCTCTAAGAAGCAACTCAAGAAGGAAGGACATTTCTACTTTTGACAAGCAACCACAGAGAGGCTATCTGTGTAAATCAGGTCTGTCCTAAGGTATATATTCCTAAAATCACAATGACCAGTTCAAGTCCTTTCCACTAGGCTATTTTTCCAGCCTGTCTCTTTCTCCAGGATTGGCATTTCAGGTTCCAGGGTACAAAGATGTCAGTCCACAGGAAGAATGCAATTAGAGCTGTATGCATAATTAAGAGAGTGTCGTTTTGCTGTCTTCTCCACGTTGTCGAGAGGTACACACCAATCCAAGTGATCAAGGTAGTCCTGAATATCTGTGTCCCTGATGGCAGGAGATCCCAGTTTAAACCAAACCTTTAAGTCAGAAGGAGGGCATTGCTTAGAGGGTATTAATCAGAATAGTCTTCACTGATGATTACAGAGAAAGAGGTTCTGTAGTGCAAACCATGATTCTTCTTGGAGATTGACATGGGACATTGGTAAATTACAAGGCATAAGAAGGCCTATTATGAAGAAATCTCTTTAACTTGTCTTACTATATAGTTCCCTAATGTTTGACAACAGAGACTTTTTTATGGATTATCTCTAAGCATCTTTTGAAAGCAATGACTTAGGGAAGTGAGAGTAGAAATAAATATTGCTAACCATTACTAGTTGTGACTTCAAGTTAATGCGAAACACACACACACACATACACACACGGAGGGGAATAAAACACAGAGGTTTAAAAACTCAAATGGCTCTTGAGGGATATAAACAAGAGATGGAATTGAGCCTTCTTATTTATTGTAGTGATTTAAAGTCTAGCTACTCCAACCCATCTTCCATGTACCAACCAATTGGCAGGTAAGCAGACATTAAAATGCCAAGAAAGGGGGCTGGGGTGGTGGCTCAGCGGTTACAGCACTTGTGTGGCATGCATGAGGATGTGAGTTCAAACCCCAGCACCATGTACACAATGAAGTGTGGGAACAACAAAACCCACATGAAAAACTAAATAAAATCAATTCTCCCTTTCTCTCTCTCTCTCACTGTCTCTTTCTCTCTTTTAAAAAATGCTGGGAAAGGATAGCAAAAAATGGGGTGTGAGGGTTTGAACTTTTTTCTCTTCATTTTTTTTTTCTTGTAATTATTGATGCTGAACTTGTGGCTTTGTTCCCTTCTTCCATATCCTCCTGGATACTTTATTTGACTGAAAGCATGAAAATGATTGTCATCTTGAACTATTCTTGGCAGGCAGCTTAGAGGGGAAACAAATATCTGATTAGCAAGTGCATAAACATCCCAATCCCCGGCTAACTCCCCTCCTCTGCAGAGCAGAGGAGGAGCTGTGCAAAGGAGCGAAGCAACTGTGAATTCTGTTGAATTAGCTGGAGGATTCACTGGGAAATTCTGTGAAATTCATTACAAACAAGTCAGACATTACAATCTAATTAAGCATTATCTTGTTGAAGAGGCTCAGTTAATGTCTCATGGCATTTTCTTTTTGTTCTTCTGTATATTTCCAGGACATCCTAATCCTTAGGTACTGTGTTGTTATCTAGTTTTGTCAACTCATCATTTAATGAGTATTTACTAAGGACTCACTAAATAATAAGTACCAATAAATTAATGAAGAATATTATGATCCCTGCCTTTGAGAAGCTGGTGGTTAAGGGCAGAGAGAGACACTGAAAGCAATAACTGTAATCAAATGTTATAAATGTTATGCTGGACATCTGTATATAGAAAGGAGAATCTAAGACAGGCAGTTGCCAATTCTACCTGGAAATGCCTGCAGAAGTTTTGAATAGTGATAACTTTAGAATGGAATCTTGAAAAATGAGCAAATGGTATCAACCAGGCATCTGTACTTGAGAGACCCTTGATTCTCCAGAACTACTTTTCCAAATGGTTCTATGTGCATTTAGATACTCAACAATTTCTCAAGTCCACCCTATCTCTACAATATCTTGTAGTTGAGAATATTTTATCATCAGGAATCTATGAAGTGGGTAGATGAATGGCCAAATGGGGATGCTCGAGATGATCCTCAAGAGTATAGAAAGAAAACGGCAGACTTAGAAATTCAACCTTATCCCTTGGAAATTTCTATTTTTGTGATTCTTTTAGAGTGTGCACACAAGTGTTTATACTTTATAAATATATATATGTATTCAAGTGCATGATGCAACTATTTTTGATGGTGGAGTATATGATCAAAAAGCTATAGACCACTTACATTCATTATTCATTACAGAATGATTATATTCTGAGGTTCTGGGTGAACACATGAAATTTTGGGGAACACTATTCAATTCACCACATATTTAATGACATGTAATGATAGCACAATGACAGTAAGTAAAATATCCATTAAATAACAGTGTTCCTTGTATGGTTACATTTTTATTCTTTTTTAAAAAAGAATTTCTTTTTTAAAAAAGTAAATCCATTTGATTTAAAAAGCTTCCAAATACTTTAAGGATAGAATATGCAGCCTGACATCAGTATAATACTTTTGATGTTTACAGAAAACCACTTGAGGAAAATAGGGTTTTCACGTTTTGTTTCTGCAGGAATCACTTTATCAGTTTTTCTGAGGTTCTAGACCTCAAGTCCTTTGTCACTATATGCACCCCTGATCCTACTACCCAATTAACTACAAAAGTCTCAATTACATTTTTTACCTCTTCATTATTATATTATGCCTCCATAGAACCTTCCGATATTAGTCAAAGGGTTTTAAAAGTATTTTACAGTATGAATTAATATACCTTTTAGTTCTTTCAAGCGCAAAACCTCATCTCACCAATTTCATGATTCAAGGAAAAGATTGCCCTACACTTCTTTCTTCCTGTGTTGTGATAACTGGCTCTGAGTGCATCCATGTCAGCTAAGAAAATGTGTGGGTACCTGAACAACCAAATTCTCTATACGAAGACATGGGTGTTTGTTTCCTAGAATTGCCTACGGTTGGATTTCTCAACACGCTGGTAGTTGACACGTTGCCGCCAGCTACTTGAAAGGGATCCTTTCTCTACTGGCTTTCTCTGCTGTTCAAGTTCTAGTCCCGGGAAGATGTTCAGATTATTTTCATCATCACCTTTGCAATTTAATTTTATGTTTTCCAACATGAAAATAAAACTTTGGAGGCTCTTAAAATTAACAATAATGTTTAGAATATTAACAGATGTGCGTTCTCTATTAGGCTGTGAACTCTGAAGGCACAAACTGGGGTTTCTTCCTTACTGTGCTCTGAGTTCAGCACCTTTTCGTCCCAGAGTCTCCAGTTTTTGCTCCAATGTGTTACCATAGGTTCTTTTGTTTCTTTTTTTTTTTAAAGAAAGAGGGAGAGTGAGAAAGAGAGAGGGAGGGAGAGAAACAACTTTATTTAGTTTTTCACATGGCCTTTGTTGCTACAACACTGAGTTGTGTACGTGGTGCTGGGGTTCGAACTCAGGTCCTCCCACATGCTAGGCAAGCACCATAACCCCTGAGCCACCGCTCCAGCCCACCATAGGTTCTTAAACAAGCCCATGAACACTCCTAGGGAAATTTTGGCTTGTGGAGCACTATCTCCATTTTTCGTGTGGGGATTAAGACTCTAATCTCCAACTCCACCATCTTGGTGATGTTCCTCCCCTGTACCTAGCTGCATATCAGTGCCATAGCACTCACGAAATGAACTTGCACGTATCAGCCTCAGTAATCTGAAACAGAATATTCCTGTTCCACCAGGGATGAACAATGACAGAGCCTGGCAGAACCCAAGGAGAATGAGGACTGGTAGTTCCTTCTTACCCCACTTCTGAGTGTGCAAACTACTCCCTCGGGTATAAGGAATGTAAGTGTCTTGGCCCTCAGCTCTGGACACTCTTGCTTCAGGGCTGTGATTTAGAGATGCAAGAAGACGAGTAATAGGAGAAGGAGCTTCTTATGTTTTCTTTTTCGTACTGGGGATTGAACCCAGGGGAACTTAACCACTGAGCCCCATCTCCAGCCCTTTGCATTTCTTATTTTGAGACAGGGTCTCACTAAGTTGCGAAGGGCCTTGCTAAGTTGCTGAGGCTGGCTTTGAACTTGCAATCATCCTGCCTCAGCCTTCCAAACCTCTGGGATTACAGGCATATGCCAACATGCCTGGCAGAAGGGGTTTCTTTAACCTCATAATCTATTATGAAAAGAATTAGAGGTCAAGGACATATTGCCAGCTCCCTGTATTTCTTTCCCATCTGAGACGTCAGTCAGGCAAAACATACAGAACAGCGTCTCCGCCTCTGCACCACCACCCTCTCTTGCACATTCTCTAAGTGAACTCTAAATGTGGGTCGTAAGACCAGAAAAGCCACCACACACACATCCAGACAATGTCCATGAACTCCACGCTCCACTGGGAAGAGTGTCATGACTGACCGTAATTGTGCATCATCTGGGGAGCCTGTGGTGAGGAGTGGAGAATATCCAGGCCCAAAGGGACTCAGTGTTTCAGGAAGATAGGCTCAAATACAGGATTTCATTCAGTAGAGACGGTGAGGAATCTAGAGGAACTTCCGTTCACATAGTAGTGCAGAGCTGCAGCCTCAAAACTCTTGGTAACTTCCTCAGTTAACATAGTAAGTCTCACTCTTAGGTGTAGAGGAGATGGTCTCTTCCTTTAACAGACTACATAAAAGAAGGAAAATTTTTTAAGCTACCTGGATGTTATGGCATGCTTACTGGCATGACTGAACTTGGTACTGTTTTAGTAATTACCTCTCAGAGAAAAGAGGTAACATTGGTCAACAAGGAGTACAGGTCACTGGGTAATTTCACCCCAAAGGGTCTTCAGCATAACATCAGGAGTAGAACACACCTTCCTGCTAGAAGATTACAATAGAAAAAACAGCAGAGTTGATTGGGATGCTGAATAACTGAACAATGCTCTGCATAATTATTCATACAGGAAAGAAGTGCTTATGTTGTTTGCATCATTTCTTGCTTCATAAGAAGAGAAGCTAAAAAAAAGCCATAAAGACCATGTAAAATCTGTTTCAAGACTCTCAGTTGACACTGATAAATTCCTGTTGGAAAAAAAAGATGTTTCCAAAAAGTAAAATAAAATCTTACTGCAAAAATAGTAAAATTGCAAAGGAGGGGAGAAAAGTAGCCTCAGATTTGTGAGAAATACCAATCTGCAAAGTCTATTATCCAAAGACCTTGTACATCAATACTAGATTTGAATTATGGAGCTGGGTTGCACCTTCATTTACATGGTATTTCCCCAAGTAGCCAGATAATATCAATATCTTGCATTTATATGATGATCATCTTCCCAGATGGCTTCATTAAATTGTATGTTTTATGAGAACCACTTTCTGAAATGTGGTCATCTCTGAATGAGAACGATGCTCCTGGGTAACTCAGGGCAAGGGAAAAATCGTGTTTTGCATTTATGCTGTCTTTCTACCAGTGATCGTAAAAATGTTCAGTTAGCAAGCATTTCCTGAGCATCTGCGTGGGCAGAACCCGAGACAAGGCTCTCTACAGTAACATACGGAAGATTAAAAGGCGTGGTCCCAACCCTCCAATACCTGTGTCTATTAAGAACAATTTTTCTGTTTCACAAATGTGAAAACTTGTGGGCCAGACAAGTTTAGAGAATTAGCAGAGGTCATATAGTAAATTTGTTCCAAAGGTAGGAGTTCTCACTTCCAGGGCTAGGTAAGAGTGGTTTTGAGATTAATACCTAAAAATGTTACAAATATTCAAACATGTATTTAAGGGTTAAGGTTAATACTTTGGTTGCTGTTAAGGAAGAAAAGACCAGTCCTCAAGAAAAGGAAAATAAGGAAGGCTCTATTACATTGTCAGAATAGATTTGTAAATATTACTAAATATCTGTTAATTGTGGTGAAGGAACAAAAGAAAGGTAGGGATTCAACCCTGAAAAGTTTGGCTGATTTCAGAAGTAAAGGCACACACAGTATCTGTAATGGCACACAACAATCATTCCATGAAGGATGCGGAGGAATTGACGTTGTGTAGTTGGGGCTGTCACAACATTTTCTGAGGACTTGGATTTTATTGAGTTTTGGGCCAGGGAGGGACTGGGAATAGGGGTAATGAGTGTAAAAAAAAAAAAAAAGAAGAAGAAGATAAAGAAATACTTAAGAATGAAAAGGAAGCAGAAATAAGTGCCCAGAGGACTGGGGAAAATAAGTCTTTTAATCTCCCTTAGGGTCAGCACTGATATGTACTGAAGTGCATATCTGCATATAGAGGACTATTATGTTCAAAATCCCTACAAAGTTCATACATCATAGTAGATCTCCCATCTTTAATTCTCAACTATATGGGATTTACAGCAAATTACTTCACTCACCTGGGCCATAGTATTCCAGCTGCTAAACAAGGGGATGGATTGGATGATCTCCCAAATATCTATCATATAGGATTCTGTTGTCCTATCTAAATGAGAACATGGGACCAGTTATAACAATACTAGTGACAACTCTGATGTTAGCTTAGCTTGGTGGAGAGAAGGGTCCATATTAAAGTTCAAAGTTTGATGACCCTGTCTTGATGTAATTCTAGAGTATTTTCAATACATTAGTTCACTGATCAGAATAGATTGCATTCTACACTGTCACCCTTAGAAGACTTCAGCCAACCTCAGACACATTTTGAATATAGGATGACAGATCTCTGTTCTAGACTGCTAAGCTTTTTTTTTTCTTTCCTACACTAGGATTTTCTTCAGGTGTGTCTAACATTGTGGCTTTCTCTGCAATGAAACATAGAGTTTTACTTAAAAATGAAATTGTTATTTCCAAAACATTCTAAATTTCAAAATAGTTTCTGCGAAATAATAGTGCTAGTTTATACATGAAAATACCAAATGCTTAGGAAATCAGAGAGGAGAAATATTGTTATGGTCATAGGTAATCAGGAAAATCTTCAAAGTAGAAATGGGGCTTTAAGTTGGTCCTTAATGCCAGTTGATTGGATTGTAGGAGAAAGAGCCTTTATAGTTCTTAGGGTATCTTAGAGAAGAACTTAAGCGTAGGTCAAAGGACTACTTCAGTCCAAAATGACATTTTCACTAATTTCTGAGTACTAAAAACAGAAAAGATCAAGTAATGCATGTGTGTAAGGATCATGTAGAACCAACACAAAGGGCTCTCTTATTGTCTGCGACAGTGTCCTTCCTTGGCAAAATATCCTTTTATAAAATGATAGTGATGACAGTGAGAGGTAGTGGATCATAAATGCTTTTATTTTATAAAATAATGACATCAAATTTGCTCTCCCTATCAATCTGTCACCACCTTCATAACCAAGCCCTTTGATATTTTACTGGCCAATGAAACCAAAAGATCTGGGCACCACGAGTTAAGTGTACATTTCAGATACAGGGGCCTCTACTGCAGTCCTTACCTATGTAGGCCAAATAGGTCAAGAGGTTGAGGATGTCAGTGGATTTCAGGCCTTTATTTCCCTGTTCCAGTAATACTGTCATGGCTGTAAATACAGATCAGGCTTAGCTAATATTGACAGAGTTAAGCTTAATATTCTGGAAAGAGGATATGCCCCAATCTCAGTGATCGAGGTCTCTGTGCCCTAGAAAACAACATTTATTTTGTAGACTTTTACTTAATTTTAGAGTTACATGCCAAGTTGACAGCAGAACTGCTCTTTACCAATGTCCTTGTTCTGTATTGATTAAATAAGGGAACTATTTCACAATCCTTAGTCATTCCACTGATGCAGAATATCCAGGTTTCAGATTTCTCCTTTAGTACAGGCATAGTGAGTTATTGTCTCAGAAGCCAGTCTTGGATCTGTAAGGGGTAGTACCAACACTCTGAGCCCCCATGTAAACTCTCAACTTCCCTCAGGAGGAAACAATGAGGGGATATAGTGGTTTAGCCCAAAACATCAGTTCTTTGCTTTCAAATTGTACCTCCTGGCCCCATACTAAGGAGTGTAAGGAAAACTTGACCAGTGGTTCTACAGCTGGGGCTCTGAAAAGAAATAATGAACTTTCTATATTTTAATTGGCATTTTTTTTATGTTTGTACGTGATGATCTTTGAACTGATAAGGAGAGATGTTTTTAGAATCACAAACTCTGATTTCATCTCTTTCAGTCCTGAGAAGAAGGAAACAAAGGCCCAGACCGGGGAGTGACTGCCTCAAGGTCACCTAGCTGGTTAGCTGAAGTGCAAGCCCTTGAAGTTGATCTAGTGTTCTTTCTCCCCCCTCTCTCCGACACCCCATTGGAATTGAAATCATGGCAATAGCCACTGCCAAGTACTTAACGATGGATATATGATAGTGGTCCTTTAAGTCTGTACTAGGGTGGTTTTCAGATTTTCACTTCATCAGCATGAGAAGGCAAGGACATTGCGCGGACTAATATTTCATGCTTAGCTCTGAATTCCCTTGGTTTTATATTTCTGACTCTTCCCTCAGTTTCTTGTAGGGCTCTATGATTTAATTTAATTTGAGCTTATGGCTGGCTTTGGTACCCAGAAGAGTGGTAATTTGTCCTTTAAATTATTCACCCAGGGGAGTCGATGTTCTTAGAAAACGAGGAGGGAGAACCTATAAGCTTCGTCCCAGCAGAGGGATACATGACACACACTGATGCCTCACTCACCTGTTCTTTTTTCATAATACCTTATCTCCCGTGTTCAGACCCAGTTCCTATAATACCTTGTATTTCTTCAGAGCCTTCTACATTAACAAATAAAGCAATTTACATAGTATTTACACACTGACTGGTAACTAATTATACACCTGCAAGCACTGCAATCATTCTGGACAAGCAAAATTCCTCTGCATTAGTGCCATTACAGGAAGGTGTCTCAGAGTTGTTTGCAAAGAGAAATTTAGGCAACAGTCAGTCGTGGCTCTGACATTCAATTGTTTAACCTAGCTACAGTGTATATTCCCTAGGATGCATCTCTGGACATTTTTATGTAGCAAAGGGTAAGAAAGTTTACAAAAAAGAGAGTGAACGAATATGAAGACTCTAGTAATAGATTTTACAATATTATTTTATTGTTAAACCAGGCAAAAGCATATGCAATCACTCTGAAGGAACACATGGTATTATAAAGTCACTTGCCAGGGTGTTGGTTATGTTTCATGCAGAACTGAAGTACAGAATGAGGAGATTGTTGCAGTTTTCAATTAAAACGATAAGAGATGAATAATTTTAAGAGCTACCATTTCATGAGTGCCTACATATATGAAATTCTTTACAAATATTCTTTCACTTAATTCCACTGTCATCCCCATTTATCATGTAAAAGTTATTGATGTTCAAAAAGATAATATAATGTTCTCAAGATTATACAGATAGAACAGGAGCTAAAACTCTAGTCAATCTAGACTTTAACTACTCTGCTATACCTTCCTCCATCTAAGGAAGGGTACACCTAGGGGCTGGGGGTATTACTCAGTGGCAGAGCACTTTTCCAGCATGTGTAAGGCCTTTAAAAAAGAAAGAAAAGGTGACATTCATTAACAAGATGCAAATAGTGTGTGTGTGTGTGTGCGTGTGTGTGTGTGTGTGTGTTAGGGTTGGTAATACAGACAGAAGAAGCAAAGGATTGGTAGCATTCCACTTAGAGGGACACTAAAAAAAGGAATTAACTATTTTCAAAGTGAATTTTTGACAAACAGAAGGATAGAAGCAATGGAGGAACCCTGATAAACTGAAATGGGTCTGGAGGATGTTATTTGATGAACTGCAATGGAAAACAGACAAGCAATCATGCTTGAAGATAAAACAGAAACATAAGCCTATTTGAATATTAGACACTGGTGTTCAGGGAAAAGTGAGTGACATGAATAATACTAAGTTGGCTAAAGGCAGTCTACACTGATGTGGAGAACAGAGAACAAGTATTTTTATTGCATGTTGCCTGAGCTCTGCTAATTCTAGTGCAATATTGTTAAAACTTGCCTGCAAAATTTTGGACGCTACTCTCATTGAGGGATGGAGTTGATGTTCCCTGTCTCTGAATCTGGGCCAGTGCTGTGTGACTTAAGAGGTGATTCAGCAGGTATCTGGTTTGATGTTTGCAATGGATAATTGGAAAACCTGGGGAGAACATCAGACTCACGAGTATGCACCAAAAGTTAAGAGCCTATTAACTGAGTGGGGGCATTTACTCTTGGAAGACCAAAGGACAAAGTCCAAGTGTAAGAAGTATGAGGCTTACAGTAGTAAAGGAGACAAACTCATGTTTTAGATCCGTAGAATAAAAATGCATAATGTTAATATTTATGTGATACAGTTGCAATATATATCATAAGATATTTGAACAAGCTATGCTGCATACTTGTACAAAAACGTAACTGTTTAATCCCATTGTCAAATATTTTGAGGAATAGCAAGGGATGATAGGAAGGGAGGAGAGAGGGAAATGTTGGAACTAAGATAAAGCAAGGTACATCCCAAGCAGTTATAAATGTCACTGCATATAATATATATATATAAATGTTCTTCATAGGTATAAGAATTATGTCACTGTATTTGAGTTTTTTAGGAACAATATAGGAGCCAGAAGAAAGGCAAGGGATCAGGGGATGGGAAGAGGGAGGTAGAGGGATGTGGGGGGAGGGATATTGAACAAATTGTATTGCTGAATTGTGTGCATTTAGGAATATGTGACAACTAATCCCAACATTATGTAAAACTATAATGCACTATTAAAAGTAAATGAATAAAAAGAAATATGAGGCTTAGGGAGTGGAGGAAGAGTAGAAGATGCAAGATGCAAGTCAGTTGCAAAATCCGATGGGGAACAGATCAGCCTGTACATTATCAGTATTTACAGGTACACTCTTTGAAAGGCAAATGCAAGTGACTCAGGACTGATGTGGTGAGTCATGCAAGATAGATTTTTTTTATGTGTGGTGCAAAAAGGTTCTGAAGGTCATCCCAGGCACTTACAATGCTGAAAGATAAGAGGAGGAAAGTGGAACTAGTTAACCATTTTAATTCCTGTATGTCCTCCTACTAAAGATGGTCAGGTAGAGAAGGACACCATTAACACCGATTTTTTTTTATTAGAAGTATATAGAGATACAGTTGAGGGGGAAACATTATCAAAACAGTAGCAATCAATGTATATAAACTTTGTTATCCAGGGGTCATGCCATTTATTAACACCGATTTTTAAAAATAGGATTGGCTCCTGCTTCCTGGCTACCAGGAAGTGAACAGCTTTCCTCTGCCCTTCTGTTATGATGCTCTGCCTCATCTTGGGCTCAGAGCAATGCAATCAGAACGTACCATGGACGGAACCTCTGAAACCATGGGCCCCCAAATAAAACTTTCCTTCTTTATAAAAAGCAAGTAAAAATGAGGTAGATGAGGAACTTGTAAGAAAGCACTGCTGTTCACAGTGGTATAGGTGTCATAACTAGATGAGGCACATTTCTTAACCTGGATAAGATACAAGAACTCCTGTCAATATTTTTGGAAGAATCCTGAGAACTAGAGAAGGCTAAAAAATGAGCAAATGTCTTATTCTCAAAAAAGAGGTGAATTCTGTGAACTCTAGGTAGGCGGGTTTTTGTGTCTGAGCTGTCTTTGAGAACAAATCATTAAAGAGATGATTTGCAATTCTTCAGCAAAGGAGTTGATGAAGATGAAGGTGTGAGCCTGAATTTCTATATGAATTTGACAATCTTTAGGGACATCACTTTCTTTTGAAGTAACATAGTTTCTTTTTCTTTTCTTTTATTGAGGAGTTGTGATGTTGTACAATCATAAATGCATAGGTAGTAACAACAAGAATATACTTCTGATCCTAATCTATCACTCCATATCACCCACACCCCAGTCTCTTGACTCTTCTACATTTCTCCCCTATAACAGATATAAATGTCTTCATATCTATCTATGCAATTTTCATAATTAAATGATTGCATAAGTATTATTTGTCTTCTCAGAGAGCAAACAGTAAGCTACATTGATTCCTCCCATAGATCCCTCCCTATCATTCTTCCTTCTTCCCTCCCTCCCTCCCTCTACCCCACATATTTATGGTTCCCCTAGATTATGTGTTACTTCAACTTTGGTGAGTCTAGTACATGTGCTTGACCATTCTCCCAAACCTGGGTATTGCTAGGCCTCCACAAATGACGGAAAAATTTGACCCTTGAGTCTTTGGGTTTGGCTAATTTCGCACTGCATAATTTCTTCCATTGCCATCCATTTACCTTCAAAGTTTGTAATATCATTGTTTCTAATAGCTGAGTAGAATTCTATAGTATATACATAGCAGAGCTTTTGGATCCATTCATCCAGTGAAGGACTTCAGTGACATCACTTTGAGTGGGAACTGGGCACATACAATAGCTGTCAGTGAAGATTTTTTTTTTCTGATGAATGAATTTTTATTATTCCACAGGTATGCCTCTGGAGTCCACCACAGGCCTCTAAGCCTGGCCTTATGGTATCTGAAATGTCAATTAGGGATTTGGAATAAGATTGTGTCAGCACATTGGCATGCGGATGCAGACTGCAGGACACACAAAGCCAAGAGTGTTCAAGTACACTGAGTGGTGGAATTCATACCACAAAGATCTTAAGAGGTAGTAACTGTGAACATGTTTCAACAAGAAGAAATTCACCAGGGAAACTATGAATCCTTTTGTTTAGCACCTTTCCTTCATCCCCAAGGGACAAAAATTCCAAGCACTCAAAATATCACCCCACTGATAAAGAAGATGATAGAGAAAATGTGGTTTGTGCACATGGAAAAGATTTAAAGGCTGTCCAAATTTAACAGCTCAATACAACTTAAAAGTGGGCCATGACTGCCACAAAGGGTACTGTCATGGGGCATAGTGTTAAAAGAGTATCCAGGACAAGAGGTGTGATGAGGAAGCACTGGTGTTTGCTCTGGAAGCAATCCTGTCAAGGGGACATTGACAGTTGACATATGGTAAGGGGATAGAGAAAACATTATATGGAAAATGATTTAAAAAAAAAACCTCAGTATATTTATCCAGGACAAGAATCCGTGGGGAAAGTGGAGCAGGAGGAGAATATAACGATTTAAAGGCTGTCATATGGAACAGAGTATGGATGGTTGGAAGCCATGAAGAAACTGGGGGGACAAAATATTACATGGAGGGGAGACAGCCTCTTCAACAAATGGTTTTGGACAAACTGGACAGTCACTTGCAGAAAGTTGAAATTAGACCCATATCTTTCTCCTTGCACGAGAATCAAATCAAAATGGATCAAGGAGCTAGGAATTAAACCAAGCTACCTTGCGACTGACGGAAGACAAATTAGGTCCAACACTTCAGCATTTGGGAGTAGGCAAAGTCTTTCTCAACATGTTTTCTAAAGTGAAGGAAGTAAAGTAAAAAATCAGTGAATGGGATGCCATAAAGCTAAAAAGCTTTTGTACTGCCAAGGAAGCAATCAAAAGAGTCAAGAGGTTTCCTACGGAAATGGAGAGAATCATGGGCTATGATTCTTCTGACAGGGGTCTCATATCCAGAATCTACAAAATCCTCAAAAATCTCAAGTACAAAAACACAAACAACCCAATTAATAAATGGGCCAGCGAGCTAAACAGAAACTTCTCAACAGAGGACATTGATCAAGCTAATGAACACATGAGAAAGTGCTCCAAATCACTAGTAATCAGAGAAATGCAAATGAAAACTACATTAAGATATCACCTTACGCCAGTCAGAATGGCAAAGATGAAGAAAATAAACAACAATAGATACTGGAGGGGCTGTGGAGAGATAGGCACACTAACACACTGTTGGTGGAGCTGCAGACTGGTACAGCCCCTCTGGAAAGCAGTGTGGAGAATCCTCAAAAAACTAGGGATGAGCCCACCATGTGATCCTGCTATTCCTCTCCTGGGTATCTTTCCAGGGGATTTAGAATCAGCATAATATAGTGACACAGCAATACCTATGTTCAAAGCAGCTCAATTTACTATTGCTAGATTATGGAAACAACCCAGATGTCCCTCATTGGATGAATGGATCCAAAAACTGTGGTACATGTATACCATGGAATTTTACACAGCAATTAGAAACAATGATATTGCAGCCTTTGAAGGTAAATTGATGGCTATGGAAGAAATGATGCTGGGTAAAATCAGCTGAACCCAGAGAACCAAGGGTCGATTGTCTCCACTCATCTGTGGAGGCTGTATCTAGACCCTGGCCATTGAGAAAGGTGTTCTATTATCATGTGTTAAATCCAGATAAGGTGTAACGTTATACAGCCTAATACATTTTTAGAGATATTGTAGGTAAGGGAAGGGAGGGATAAGGGTGGGTAACTGGGGGTAAATCTAATATTCAGAATCTATACACATTTTATATTATTTTGTTAAAAACTTGTATGGTTGTTCAATACTAAATTTCTCAATTAAAAAAAGAAAATAAGTACAGTTGAACCTAGGAAAATCTCTCATATCTGGAACTGTACAAAGATGAAAACATATCCAATCCAGAAAGCATTCTGCAGAAGTAGAAAGGCCATTTATCAAGGATAATATCAAAGTGAATCAAGAATAATGAGATTAATATCTAGAATATATAAAGAATAAAAAAATTCAATGTCAAAAACCAAATAACCCAATTAATAAATGGGCAAATGAATTAAAGAAACACTTCTCCAAAGAAGAAATACAAATGACCAACAAACATATGAAAAAATGTTCAAAGTCATAAGGAATTAGGGAAATGCAAATCAAAACTATTCTGAGATTTCATCTCACACAAGTCAGAATGACAGTCATCAGGAATTCAAACAATTATAAATGCTAGAGAGAATGTGGGGAAAAAGGAGCATTTTGACATTGTTGGTGGGATTGTAAATTAGTACAACCACTATGGAAATCAGTACAGAGATTCCTCAAAAGACTAGTCTTGGGACTACCATATGCCCCAGCTATACTACTCCTCAGTAGTATTGTGAAGAATTAAAGTTATCATACTATAGTGACATGTGCATACCCATGTTTATAGCAGCACAATTCACAGTAGCCAAACCATGGAAGTAGCCTCAATGTCCATCAACAGATGAACAGATAAAGATAATGTGCTATATATACACAGTGGAGTTTTATTCAGCCATAAAGAAAAATGAAACTATGTCATTTGCAGGAAAATGGATGGACCTTGAGACCATTATGTTAAGTAAAATAAGCCAAATGCAGAAGGTCAAAGGTCAATATATTTTCTCTTATATGTGGAAGGTAGGAAGGAAAAAGGAAAAGGGATAGAGGGAGAGGGATCTCCTAAAAATCAGAGATATCAGTACAATAGAGGACAGGAACCAGAGTGTGGAAGAAGGGGAAGGAGGAGGAAAGTGTAGAGGAGTGATATTGGTCAAATTATATTGTTATATCATGTACATGCTGAATATATAACAACAAATCCCACCTTTCTGGACAATTATAATGCACTAAAAAATGCTCCTTAAATTCTAAGGCAGTCACATTTAAAATAATTCCACATAATTTCTTTGGCAAACTACTTTTGGTAGTTTCTGAGTTTCTGTTTTGGATAAGTTTGAATTCAAGAACAAATCTACATTTAAGACCTTGAGTTTCTATAATGTATTTTGTGTCTGTTACATTACCTGGCTTTATATGCATTTTGGAAAAGCTTAACTCTTGGATCATTTGTGCAGTCCATCTGTTATCAAATGAAATTCTCTGTTTTTCCTCAATCAATAGATAACATATTCTTTTAGAACTGGTAAAACAGGAAATTCTCTGTTACTTCCATTAGTCTCTTATTAAAACAAGGTAAACTCTTAGACAACTCTGCGTCTGGCTTGTTTATGTACAGATGAGAGCACACATACTGTCTTTTGGAGAATGAAAGCCACATAAACACCTCATGTGTGCATTCATCTAGAATGAAGGAGTGTCCCAGAGCCAAACAACAGCATGGTGAAAGAGCAGGAGTGAAATCGCTAAAAGAACACTTTGCTATGTTTTTTGACCTCCAATTGAATGGGCCCTTGTAATAATTAATAGCTTGTGTTGCTTCTCTAGTCCAGGTCTGTACCATTGCCTCTCTGACAAATAGTTTATAGTCTATAATCTTTCCTGTTGCTTTCTCACTTGGAAGCTTTATACCTCAGTGACTGTGCTAGAGTTGTGTTTTGCATTTGCTTGCTCATCCACGGTGACCTCGTTTGGGCTTTGTTTAGTTTATCTGTTGCTCGATGATACATACCAAGCCTTTCAGGGACCATTTGACTTTATTTATTGGCTTCAGTTGTCCTTGCTTTCTAACAGAACTGTCCAAAAATACCCCAAAGGGTATTATACCACTAAAAGGTGAATGCCTTTCTCCCTGCCCTCTTCTTTCAGAGCTTTGGAGGTTCAAACCTCCTCCTTACAACTCTTGGCCTCAGCGACATGTATTTTTTTTCCCCTGTAGCCAGCATTCAATTTATTAATAATTCCAGATTGAGACAACACAACCGTGAGAATTCAGATGGGTTTACCCGACTGTGACTAGACCAGTTGATAGGCACCTCTTTTGGGGGGGTTCTCTCCCCACCCTAGTTTGTTTGAATGTGGTATATGATTTGCTATCAGTGAAAATAAGGCTAAGGTCAGTAATTACAGAAAACATTTAATGTGTTTATAGGGTG
The DNA here is from genome assembly GCA_004027875.1 of Aplodontia rufa. Classification (NCBI taxonomy): domain Eukaryota; kingdom Metazoa; phylum Chordata; class Mammalia; order Rodentia; family Aplodontiidae; genus Aplodontia; species Aplodontia rufa. Next base: position 43,534 of record PVKS010003481.1, on the reverse strand, counting down.
ATCCAAGAAGATAAGCATCCCTATGATGAAACCACCTTATATTTATAACTCCTACAGAATAGCAGGTGAACTCCATGTATTTTTACTATAGTTATTAAATGAATAAATAACTTATATTGAATATTCCAAACACATTAAGGAAATGTATAGAAGTTGTTTATGCAAATTCATTAAGAATTGTTTATTAGCTTCTTAGAATAGGTTAAACTAATGCAGAGGACAATTTTCTTTTACATAATTTAAAAGGTTTGGGACTGGGGGCAAAGCTTAGTGTTTAATGCTTGCCTAGCATGTATTAGGTCCTGGGCTCAATCCCCAGAATTGCAAAAACATAAGAAAATATTTAAAACATGATCTTTAGATCAAAATTATTTTGTGGCTAGTGTGACATAGGAATTGAGTTTTTAATTTATGATAAATAACTTAAATAGTGGCTAGTGTCAGATGGTGCACATTCTCAGATAGTTTTATAGTACTTATGATAACTATTCACTACATAAGAACCAACACTTCTTATGTAATCAATAATTACAATAATACAATTGTTAGTTTCTATAAGACTACATAAAAAAGTTTTGTGACCACAGTTTTCTCCAGCTATGTATAGATCTTGAAAACAAAGTAGGAACAACTACTACTGGCATAAAGCAAATACAGGAACACAACAAAATATTAATTCAACAAATAATTTATTGAGTCCATATTATTAATAAGCACTATACAAGACTCTGAAAATAGACCCATATGTTCAATGATTCTTTTACTCTCTATGCAGATGACGACTGGTAGATGACAGATGATTCTATAGATAGCGTTCACTGTAAAATGCAAATTCATTACTTCAACTTCTGTTAGATATATTTATTTGAGAATATATAAGCATGGTCAACTGAAAATATACAAGCATGGTCAACTATCAGTCCTGTGAAATGCTACAAAGGTGGGAAAATGACAATATTCCACAGGTCAAACTATGTGCTGGACTTTAAGGGTCTCAGAATTCCCATATTGAAAATATGTACTTAACTTTTTCAAATCCAAATGCTTACCAAAAATGAGTACAAAATCCCATTTTTCTCCCACACAAAATACTGGTTAACATTAACTCCATGAAACGCATTTTTGGGAGCTGGAGATTTATACTTAGGAATTTTAGTAGGCATAAAAAAACCAAGACCACTGAACCATCTAGAATAGCGTTTTCCAAACTGGCATTTGCAAATTTTTATGGCACACGAATATATTCTCAGTAGTCCACAATTCCTCTAGAGAATTTTGAAGTGAAGCAATTTGAATTATATAATCAAGATATTAATAGAAGCACATTTTGAATACATTCTAACAGGATACTGCCACAGTTTCTCTTAGGACTGGCGGGTAATTGTCTTAGGTTAGTTAAAAAAAAAAAACAGGAGTAGACTAAAATTATCATGTGTTGCAGGTGAAGACCAAGGTTAGACTGCACAAACAAAAGTTCAATAGAGAAACATGGTGAGAGAATTCAGCCATTACATTACACAGATTATTAAAAGCATGTTTTACCTCAAAATAACCTATTCTGTAGCAATAGTTTTAATATTTGTCATGCATCAATTTCAAGAAGATGTCTTTTACATTACTAAAATTTTAAGCTTACATATTTTACGCTTTTGTAAATGCATTGATTTTATAGATGCATATAAGCTTAAGACTAAGAATTTTCTATATGGTTTTATGTTTTAACCATTATGGGTTTTAAGTCATATTGTGATCAAAATAATTTCAGTCAAAACTAGGGGTACATAAAAATTACTTGTGTGGAAATACTGTTCCAGCATATTTCTATTACATTTCTGAAGGTATCATATAGCATTCTTATTAAATATTTAGCCAATATTTAAAATTTGTTTGCATTCCATGGATATGTAACATCTGTTAAATTTGCTACGTAGCCAGGGAAAGTCTGTGAAGTATTAAAATTTCATCATGGATAATCATGAGAGGACTGTGCCCAATATTACTGCAGATAAATAATAGCTTTAATGATATATTCAAGTATGGCAGGATTTTTTCCCTCCCCAATCTCTATTATCTTTTCTAAAAATTGTCATACACAGCATATTCACCTAAAACTTCTAAAACTCTGTAATTGCACATCTTTGTTTCTAGACCCATTTGCTCACTTGAGTTCCAGATGCATACTGCAACTGCCCTACTAGACCCTTCTACCTGCATGTTTCAAACTCATTCAACCGCAAGTCAATTCTTGAACTTTTGCTCTAGACCAACAGTTCTATGTCCACTCAATTTCTCAAACTCAAACACTGAAGTCATCTCCACTTTCATCTTTTTATCACCCGCACATCAGTGGTCAGCAAGTCCTGCCAATTCTCTTTGTGACCTCTGCCATTGCTCAGTTCGGGCTTGCACCATTTCTCAGCTGACAGTTGCAATAGCTGCCTACCTAGCTCCCCTCCCATTAGATACCTTCCAGAACCAATCTAGCTTAAAACAGGAACATATCTGATTTCACAGAGAGTTCTCAGTTGACTGTATCTATCTACTTGGGTTGGCCTGGTTTACTGAGGCTTCTGCCTTACTATTCTGTGAATAGTGAATATTGAAGGTAAGATCTATGTCTTATTCATCTTTACATCTCATTGTTTAAGAGTTTTCAGCATTAAGTGCTTACTATATGCTATTGAATAGTGACAGGGCACTAGAGAGTGGCTAAGAATACAGGTTTGGGGTGAAACAGATCTAGATTGAATTTCTCTTCCTCTACTCTTAGTTGCTAAGTGACCATGGACAAACTAAGGTTAATCCAATGATTCCCAATTCTGGCTGTACTTTAGGATTATGCTAGGATTGCATTAGAGTTACACAATGAATTTATTAAAAGGGCCTAGGTCTCCTCTTTAGCCCAATCAAATCAGAATACAAAAGGGGGGTGTTCAGACACTAGAACTTTTAATAGATCTACAGGTGATCCTAATATGCAGCTGGGATTGAGAATCGTCACTTTTAGCCTTCGTTTCTCGTCTTCTATTTGGTATCTATTTCAAAAGAGTTTTGGCCACTTGAAGTGAGAGTGAATTAGCACTATGCCTGGCACAAAATCAGTGGTCAATCATGATGTTAATACACAAACCAATTTTCAATCTTCTTCTCTCTCAATAGTTACTCTCCCCTCCTAGTGACTCTGCTTTCCTTTCAGTTCCTGGAATGTGTCTGAGTTTCCTGCATTTGTGCATTTACACTTGCTCTTCATCCTGCTCTTGGCAGATCCCTCTCAATCTTCAAGTCATACTTAAAGTCACACAGTCTCCAGGTATTTCCTTTATCCACCACTGCAATACAGAAATATTCCATCTTCATAGTACTTGTCTCATTGTAAGCATATATTAATTTAACATTTATTTACTGGACTACAAACTTCATAAGGGAAGAGGCCTTACCTGTATTGTTGTCCTACTATGGTTCAGTGCCTGGGGCCTGCTAGATGCTCAAGTCACAGCTGTTGAAGAGATAGGTGGATTAATAAATGATCCATTTTATAATCTCAAAGAAGTAAAATTCCTTTTTTGAGGGGATGCTTTTCAACTAGAAGTATCTGTCTGGGTCTGCTTTGTGTTGTTAAAATAAAATAATTGAGACTCGGTTCTTTTTGCAGACAAGAGGCTTACGTAGCTCATAGCTTTGGAGGCTGAAAGTCCAATATCAACAGCCTCCCTGGGTCAGTATTTGGTGAGGGCCTTCAGCCTACATCAGAACATGTGTAGGAGCAACACGGTGGAAACAAGTGCAAGAGGGAAAGGTCTTCTGACAAGACAGGAAGCTAGGGACCAGGCAGGGGCCAGACTCACTCTTTTTATAAAACTCTTCTTTCTTGAAAACTAATCCACTCCTATCAGATCTCAACCACTCTGACCAGCAGCAGCATCCTTTTTTTTTTTTTTTAAAGAGAGAGGGACACAGTGAGAGAGATGGAGAAAGACAGAAACAACTCTGTTCAGTTTTTCACATGGCCTTAGTTGCTCCAACACTTAAGTTGTGTACGTGGTACTGGGGTTTGAACCCGGGTCCTTGTGCTTGCCAGGCAAACGCCTAAACCCCTGAGCCACCACTCCAGCCCCAGCAGCATCCATTCTTGTGGGTAGAGCTCCCACAATCTAATTATTTTCAAATAGGCCCCAATGGAAAGATTCAAGGTTCTACCACCTCAACATCACCAAACTAGGGTCAAGCTTTCAGCACATGAACTTTTGGGGGACAAGCCACATTTAAACCACAGCAGTATTCCATTAAAAAAACACTAGAATAATAACTAAAACAAAACTGGGATGACCTCTAGTACTTTGAATTTCAGCTATTAAGCAGGAAAACTGCCATACTTTTTTTCCCTGAATTTTTGGACATTTTTAATTTGGATAAAGTTTCCAAGTCCAAAGTTCTGAGAAGCTTACTGTAAACCTAAATAAGTTATCAACCATTAGGCAATTAGTTCTAACAATATCTCACTCCAATAAGATAAACTTTTATGGGTGTTTGTGTTAGCTAACTAAAAAGTTTTCTTACTTTCTAAGTTACTTTTTGATCTTTTGAGTAGGAGCCCAAACATGTAAAACTAATAGAAAAAATCTTTCTCTGAAGCTGCACAATTTTGAAATCATGGATATTTCTACCAGTGAAAAGGACCTTAGTAATCATCTAGACCAATCCCTCATTTTACAGATTAAAAAATGAAATTTACTGGACATGACTACATGTTTTTATTGTGCTAAAATACAATCTGAGTTTCAAGAATCTCTCACTAGCATCCCACTGACAACATTACATCAAATTCAAAGTAATCCAAAGTTTTGATTCTCAAAGTTCTTAATTTATATTCTCACATCAATTTAGGATTTTAACATTTCCATGATAACAAAAATTTAATACAATTTCATGAGCTTAACACTGAGATCTCATGTCTCACCATACAATCTTCCATTGCTGGACTCTATAATCCACTTAATTTTTCTTTTTAACCCTGAGCTGCTACCCAAATTCAGAGCCTCACCATATCTGAATATTTATTTTCAGTGTCCACTTAAAGACTACATCATCCATGAAAGCCATCCTCAAAACTAATTAATGATGACAATGACTCTATTTCTCTTAAGGATTTTTACATTTCGCCTTGTACTGTTAAGGAAAGACTGCAATGGAGGTCAGACTCAGAGAAACTGGCACCATACCAGTTTCTTGATGTTTAGATCCTGTTCCTTCTTGCAATTAATAAATATTTAAACTAAAATAAATGACTGTCTACCCTAAAATTTTCCATTAGGATTTTCTTGAAGGCAGTTTCTAAGTGTTTGAAAAAGCTGTGTACAAGGCATGACTTGTACATGTAGAATTCATGTTGTTTTAATGAGAGCCATGATGTCAAGACAATTTGAACTTATTGTCTTTTTTCTGGATGCTTTGTTACTTTTAACATTCCTCATCCATTTAGTATAATTAGCCCAGAATTTCTTTCATTGGTAGAGTAAAAATCTAAAGGAATGAAATCCAAGAGGGAAAACAGAAAATAAAGAAGGGTTATATCAATATTCACTTAAGACACTTTTGTTGCAAATTTAATTTCTGTTTCACTTTTCAAAAATAAAAGTGTTTATAAAAGGATCAAAAGCATAAAAATCCATCTTATTGGGCTGGGAGCGTGCGTCAGTGGTAGAGCACTTACCTAGCATGAGCAAGGCCCAGGGTTTAAGCCCTTGCAGTTAAAAACGCAAAGCAAACCAAAGCAAAACAACAACAAATATCTCACCCTTTACCAATACAACAATACTTTATCCTTTACCAGTTCAAAGTAAAAGAAAACAGAGCAGTTTAACCAGCTGAAATATTTTGTAAAGTTATTATGCAATTGTTCTAGGCCCATGTGATCTAAGACTTTCTTTAAGGCCACTGTAATCTGATCACATATATAATATAGTTGGGATTAAGCCATCCAAAAAGATGTTCTATAGAATTGCCAGTAATGTAATACCGTCAAGAGAGATTTAAAAATATTGCTAATTAACGCCTTTCGGTATATACATATTACTTGCTTACACACTGATGACACCACTCCGAAGTTGTTTGGGTTGGCTTATGTTCTAAATGTAAGGTTTTAGATTCCATGGGAATAATACTAATGACGAATGAGGGTTGTAAGTTCTGTGTAAATTTCTAAAGCTCTTCGGTTCAAACAACTGCCCTTAAATCACATCACCCGGTCGCCCTTAGGGAACGATTAGGAATGAAAAGTGCTACAGAATGAAGATGAGAGAGAAATATTAACTATGTTCTTCTCCCAAAGTAAATTATGGCTTGGAAGGGAAGGCGCGAGAGCAAAGAGTTAAGATCTGCAAAAGAACTAAGACAGGTCTGGCTCCTTTGCGGGAAGAACCTGGCCGCCGGCGCTGAGCCCGCGGATGAGGGACAAGCAGAGGAGTGCCCCTTACTCGTCTGTGTGCGTGTGTCACTGCACGATTCTCTCACTCCGCCCACGAGATCTGGGCACCGGTCACAGCCCACAACTCTCTAGTTAGCAAACAACAGCTGAACCCGCAGCCTCCTATAGCCTACGTGGTCCACGCCTCCTGCCAGCCTCCAGTTTTCTGCAGACCGGAAGTCTTACTGCCCCGGCTTTCCAGTCCCCCGGCTACGGCCAGCGGCAACCGGAAGCTTCTCTGCCCCGATCGCCGGCACGCGTCGCGTCGCCTGCACAGGCGTAGTGGCGCTCGGGCGGAGTTGTGTGAGGGGAGGAGGAAGAGGCGGAGGGGGGACGGGGGCAGGTCCCAGAAGATGGCGGAGGCGGGGGTGAGTTGGGGTCTGCCAGCAAAGCGCAGGTGACGTGTTACTGAGGGAAGCGGCCTGAGGAAAGGAGTGGCCCTCGAGAAGAGGAACTACTTGTGTGTTTTTTTTTTGTTTTGTTTTGTTTTTGCAGCCTGGGAATCCTGGTGGCAGGTGTGGGGCTCCAGGTCCGCAGATGGGGCCTGCAGGGCGAGGGGCTCCGCTTACCTGGGAAGAGGTCGGAGGGGTCCAGAAGAGGACAGCGGGTTGGAGAGGTCGTGGGGAAGCCGAGGCTCCCCGGACGGGGAAGGGTGTCGGAGTGGGAAGAAGGCGGGAGGACGGCGGGAAGGGCGACCCTGGAGATCTGATGGAGGTGGAGGTCGGCGAGCTGTCAAGCTTAGAACTGTCAGGACTTAGGTGGCTCCAGACGGGGAGGAAGACCCAGGCTTGGGGTTGGGGTGTGGGTTAAGATTAGGTAGGTATCCTAGTAAATTTAGAATCCATCCAAATGGGACGACGGAGGCTCGAGGAGTAGTACTCGGCATCTTGGATTGGACTTGAATACCTTTGGAGTAGGTGTGTGCGTACAACCGCAGGGAACTTTTGGTTGGGCCTAGAGATCAGTTGATAATAGTCATTGGGATTTTAGGGTCGCTCAGTGGAGACTGGTATTCTGGAAGAGGAAAGCAGTGGCTACGAGGATGGGGGTGGGGACCGAGAAGGTGCTAAAACTTAAGTGATAATGACTCCTGTCCAGTTGGAAAACGTTGTTGAAGAATGGTATCAGCCAGACAATCTTGTAGGACTGATGAGGGAACTGCGACAGCTGGGCCACTGAAATTGGCAAGCATCGGTATTGCAGTAGAGCTGAGGAGTGCAGGGGGAAAACATGCTGCAGTCCTGGATGCAGGAAAAAATGAAGGCTGCCAAATAGTGGCTAGAGTATGTTTTCCAATTTTGGGGTTTGGTCCTGATACTGAACGACTGAATGAAGGGATACCTTCACTTATCATTGTCCCACAGAAAAGCAATTAGCCAGTGTACTCTTCTGTTTTTCGCTTTTTATTCTTTCTCTGCAGTTGGTGTTCAGTTCTGTGCTTTATCGTGTGTGTGTGTTTGTGTGTTTATAGTACTCAGTTCAGGTCTGATGGAAATTGACTAAGTTGTGAATCATGTACACTTGGGCAAGAAGAGGCAGATTCTTTTAAAACTGACAACTGTTGCTTTTACAGATGGTTGCATTGAAAAGGTAAGGGTAAAATGGAATTTAGTGATTTAAAGACAGTTTGATTTTACTGCTATCAGAAAATTATTCCCCAAAATAGAGTAAATTTTTTTAGGGAAAGAGATTGATAATTTGAAAGCGGTAAGGGGATATAAACACTGCTTGCTTAATGTTTTATATATTTGGGTTTCAATGTTGAGAGGAAAGGGTTAGAGTATTCAAGGTTGGAATTTTAATATCCCTAGCCTGGGATTAATTTAAGTGTGCGTTTATTTAAGGGAGTTAAGCTATTTCATGATTTGTGTGTTTTTCTAATGTTAATGATTATTGTATCTTGGGAATGCCATTCTAATTAAGAGAGCTTATGATGAAAATGATGTGAGATAGTAATTTAACTATATTATTTAGGAGTCTTATCTGACCAAGCACCTGAAGAGACAGGGTAATCTGTGGGAAATAGTTACTTTTATGGCTTCTAATCCTTGGAAGATGAATGATCTTGTTTGATTTTAGGAAGTGTTACAGTTGTTAAAGTGCAATATGTTTTTAAGGTTACTAGGAGTTTTTGTTTGTTTTCAAATGTCTGTTGCCTACAAGTTGTTTCAGCAGTCAACATAATCTGATTTTCATTCAAAAAGCCCAGAATCAGTTAAAATATTTTATTTGTCTAAAGCAATAATATTAACAGGTATCTGGAATAATGTTTTTCCAGTATTGATGATTTGTCATTGATCTATCCAAACTATGTGAATTATTTTTGTTGTTGTTGTTCAATGACATACTTATAGAAATTGGAGATCGGGGCTCAAGATAAAAGAAAATTTTTTTTTTGTCTCCCAGAAAGCTTTTCTTTTTAAATGGTTGAAAACATTATTTTGGAATTAATAGTAATTTATCAACATAACTTTAAAAACTTTGCCCTGTTTGATCCTTATGTTGCTTTTTTATGGTGTTTATAGGCAGAGACCATGTAGTAAAGTGGAAGGAACTCTGGACATGGAGTGGGAGAGGTTGAGCCTAGTCCTGCTACTACTCAGTAATGATTTTGTGATTTTAGAAAGTTAACTAGCCTACTTGGTTTTGTAAAATAGGCATTAAAAGTCCCTGACTGAAGACTATGTTGAACCAATAAAAAACAATATATGTTTTCATACTATCTTTAACATTTCTTATCATCTTGCTACATATAAGTAACTTGTAACAATAGATTTTTTTATTCTAAAAAATGTGACTGTTTATTACTTAGCTTATCAATGAGAATCGTTTAAGATATTGTACTTTATTTATTTTTTAAAATCAATTTTGTTTAGTTTTTTCATTGACTTTTGTTGCTTGGACATTTCATTGTATACATGGTGCTGGGGTCTGAACCCGCATACTTGTGCATGCAAGGCAAGCACTGTAACCACTGAGCCACTGCTCCAGCCCTGAGATATTGTACTTTAAACTGTATCTATACTGGACACTTCTTCCCTGATCAGCAAATTATTTTCCAAATAATCTAAATTTTTCAAATATAGATTTTTAAAACATTTGGATGTTCCAATTTCTTACTGATGTTAAGAGTAATGTTTAAATGAAGTGATGCTAGCCAGTTGTAGTATAACAGTCCTGTAGTCCCAGCAACTCCGGAGGCTGAGGCAGGAGGATCACAAGTTCAAAGCTAACCTCAGCAACTTAGTGAAACCCTGTCTCAAAAAAAAAAAAAGAAAGAAAGTAAAGGGCTGGAAATGTGGCTGAATGTTTAATGTTTTAAGCACCCCTGGGTTCAATCCCTGGTACAAAACAAAACAAAACACTAACCAATGCTAATTCTGTAGAATTTTCCTTTAAAATAACCAACCCCCTAAAGTGCATGACTTATACAAATATATGCTTTTAGGAAGTTAATTGTTGCATAGTAGTGGGTGAATGGTCTTGTGGAATATTCTGTCCCTTTGATGAGTCTGGTTATTTCCAGGTGTTCACTGTGTATGTTTGTAGTAAGATTCAGTAGTACAGTCTTGATCTTGTCAATTCACTTGACTGCTTTGTGCCACATTTGCCCTGCTGGGAAAGTAAGAGAACTGTTAAATCACTGATTGTAGCTTTATTTGGATCATGGAGTATTTTGAGTACTTGATGTAAATTGTGGAACTTTCAGAAAACTGTACACATGCACAAGTTTTTTTGTTTTGATTTGCAAGAGGGTCAAATACCCTCAACTATGGAATAGATAATCTCCCAGTTTCCTTCCAGTTCTTAAATTTTAGAATACTGTAATTCTAAAGCTTTCTAGCTTTTAATTTCGTCCTCAGTAATTATATACGATTGCATTGTGTTAGAGACACAAAATTAGCTTTTTGGATTTCATTCAAACAAACACCAAACAAATATTGAATTATTTTTAAAGAAAACTTCTGGGGTGAAGTAGGAAACTATAACGAAGCACTGCCAGGAAAGGCTGAATAAACAGCTCTGGCAGAAAACATAAATGAACAATTTAGAAAGTCTTTAGCAGCCTGGAAATAGAATGAGGAAAGAAGTCTAGTAATCAGTGACTGTCAGTTGGAGGACAGTGCCTCTCTTGGGGCATTTGGAAATGTGGAGACAATTTTGGTTATCACAGATGAGGGAGGCTGGTATTTAATGGGCAGGAGCCAGGGATGCAAAATAATATACAAGGCTGAGAGCAGTTTCAAATAGCAAGAAACTGTTGGGATAGATCTGCCCCAGTTGCTGGTGCTCTGTCAAATTCTGGCAAGTGACAATATTCCCCCTTGGGTGTTGGGCACAGAACTTTGGGTATATTAGGGACTCAGTTAAAAAACCTGTTGTTTATTATGTGGAGCTGATAAGCTGTGAAAGTTACTAGTACTTACAAATATTTTATTTTCATGATGGTTATTTCTCATGTCAGCCCCACTTTCTGGAATTTACAAGTTTTGTTCCAAAATTCATTTGTAAGGTAGTTTGAAAATTGGAAGCTCAGAGGCAATGAATTTGAAATAATGGTTAGGTTCTAAATTTGCCTTCCGAAAGGATTTTTCTTACCCAATATATTTTGATTTAAGATGAGTAAACCCAATTTAATTAAAGAGTAGGACTATGTGGAGCTCCCACTGTGGGCTAAGCAGGAACTGTTCTGGGTGCTGAGGCACAGTGGGAGATACAGTAATGAATAAGACCTACATATAAAGTTTATAACCCATAAAGCAACTATACATATAATTATAAGGTAGCTATTATAAATGCTGTTGAAGGTTTTAAACTGCTTTGGGAGCCAAAGGAAATATCATTTATGTACTGACTTGTAAAGATGCCCAAGACATATTGTAGTTGGGTAGGATGAAAGTAAATTATATAAAATAGCCTGTGTAGTATTTTCTCTTTTAAAAATTGTTAATATTCTTAGAAAATAAAAGAATATGTGACAGTTTGGGAGGCTGAAAATCATGATACGAGCAAGGGCTTTGGAGTCAGACTGCATTGATTTGAATCCTGTCTCCGTCTTGTACTACAGGTGTAAACTTGGTCAAGTGACGCAACCTTCTTTACTGTTTGTGTTGCCTGTAAAGTGGACACAATAATCGCATTTACCACTTAGGGTATTGAGAGGGTTCAAGGTTATCATATGTGAAATGCTTAGAAAGGCATATTGAAGCCTCATATGTTATTTGTCCTAAATACACACAAAGGAAAGTCTACTGCATTAGTTCATTTTGTGTTACTGTGATGAAATACCTGATTTAGGCTTGCTTTATAAAGAAGAGTTTTATTTGGCTCACCAATCTGGAAATTTAAGGGCATGATATCAGCATTAACTACTCTGGTTGATGACCAAGCACAGGTATGAGAGCAAGGTCACATCATCAGTCAGGAAGCCAGAGACGCTGGAGTCCTGTAGCCCCTTTGAAAGGCAGCACTCCCAGTTGACTGAAGGACCTCCCACTAGGCTCCGCCTCTTAAAGGTTCCACTTCCCAACATCACCACGCTGAGAGCCAAGCTTCCAACACATGAATCTTTAGGGGTTAAACAGCATCGTTTGACATCAGTCACGTTGGTGAGAGGAGTGAACAAATACCTAAGCTGGTTGTAGTAACACAGTGCTAGGATTTTAGGAGTCATGTGGATAAAATTCCTGAGAACCTAAATCATTAGGTTGTTCTTCATTCTCTTAGCTTCCTCTTCTGACCTTCTCATAATTACTTCTGTGATTGCAACAAGGGCAGAATGGGTTGAAGCAGGGGTGGGACACCGCTGTGGCCCTGGGGAGAGTGGTCAAATCTGGCTACTGTGGATGGTGTGTTTGTAGGTGAGTGCTTTGGTGTTCTGGTATAAATTTTGTGCAGAAATTCAAATATATTTAATCATTAAAATGAGTCCTTTTGTTCACTCATGGAGGTTTTCCTCATGAGCAAGCCACATTTTGTTATGGAAGATATAATATTTTTAATCAGAATATGTTGATTTTTCTGTGAAGTTTAAAACACTCTATTGTAATTGATTAGCTTGAAGATTTAGATAGAAGATGCAGAAAACTGGCTTTAGATCTTCCAGATTCTATTGGAAGTGACTTTGATTATCTATTCTGCTTTTCTCTGAGTGGGATAAACCATTTTTACTATGATTCTAATCTTTAGGTCTCTTAGGCCATTTGTTCTGTCCTAGCAAAATATAAGTGTAGCACTTTGTTTTTTATTATATCCTACACATTACTTTTAAACCATCTCTTATTTAATAAATAACTAAATAAATGAGTTCACAAACTTGTCATTTCAGTATTTGTCTTTTCAAATGTATTAGTATTGAAATCAGAAAAACTGTACAGTCATGTATTAGACACTGATTTTTTTCTTTCTCATCTCTTGCAGGATTTCTGGTAGGTCACACTTTAGGACAAGATGTGGAACCGTTGAAGCATCGTCTGCCTTGATTCACAGACAGTTGAGCTTTTCGGCTGGGCAGCTATTTTTTTTTTTCTTCACAGCTGATTGAACTTATGAAACCATGGCAGAAGGAGAGATGGAGTTACCTGGGTCCAAAAAGTGTGGCCCATACATCTCATCTGTCACTAGCCAGAGTGTGAATTTGATGATTCGAGGAGTAGTCCTGTTTTTTATTGGAGTATTTCTTGCATTAGTATTAAATTTGCTTCAGATTCAGAGAAATGTGACACTTTTTCCACCTGATGTGATTGCAAGCATCTTTTCTTCTGCATGGTGGGTACCACCTTGCTGTGGCACAGCTTCAGGTATGTGTAGGATGTTTCTGCAATGCTTAGAAAGGAAATAGGGTTAATAAATGTGGATTTGTCTGAGCAATTAACTTTTCTTTTTTTGACAAATCAGCTTTATAAATAAAGTGAAATTGTTTTAATGAACAATTTGATGCATTGATTGAATATATGCAGTCATGTAACCATGGGCATATTCCAGCTGTAAAACATGTCTGTCCCCTCCAAGATTCTCATGTTCTCTTCTAGTCCAAACCTACGTCTCAGCCTCAGGCTACCTCTGATCTGCTTTTTGTCACCAGAGATTATTTCTGCTTACTCTAGGGTAAAATATCAGTAGAACCATGGAGTAGGTACTCTTTTGTGCCTGATTACTATGTGTATGAATTTTAAAATTTAACCCTAAAAGCTATCCTGATTCCCTTTGGGATGAGGCATTTAACCTCTTAATTCTGGTCTTTCTTCAATTCGTTTTATCTTGTGTAAGTCTTTTTTAAAGATATTTTGATGATGGTTATGACTCTGGTTCTAAGGGTTTGATGTATATACTACGGTCTTGTTTTTGAAATAGATAAAAACTAAAAAAAATGAATAGTTTTATTCAAGTTTAAATTTGCATGTTGTTTTTTAGATTTTTGGTATAAATTTTTCCTTTGTAATTTGATGTCAAATGTACTTTAAGAGTAATAAATATTTAAAGATCTGTGCTTAAAATTGTTATTATTCTATTAGTTACTTTTGGTTTGTTTTTTGGTAGTGGATGGTGTGTAATGGGTAAAGTAGAGCATTTCAGAACGTTTTATTAATGCTAAGCTTCCAAAATGGGTTAGCTTTTTCTAATGACTAAGATCAATAGATTAATACTACTTCATATAAGTAATAGCAGGCAGCTATAATCATATGACAGAATATCATTCTGATTGAGACAAAAAATTGCATTTTTTGAATATCCATACTGTATATAGAAGTACACCTTGCAATACAATGTAGGTCTTTCTGGGCTTACATGGTAGAGGTGGAGGTGAGTTCAGAGGATGAGGTCAAATTGTGAGACATTTTAAATGTCTCGTTTAAATAATCCTATTGCATGGGTAGAAGGGCACTGTTGTGGTAATGTTTGCCTGTGGTTTATATACATTGGTGTTCGATTATTACAGTATCCACCCTGAAAGAGCAGCTGTAAAGTCAATGCCTCTTGGTTTCTCCAGGGTTACCGTTCTCCAAGAGTATAGGCAAAATTTTCCAGACAAAGAAAAGAAACCATAAGTTGTATTTTATCACTCTCTGTTATATCTGCTAGTCCTCATGTATTTTTTTTTAAATTTTCTTTCACTTAAATTCAGAAGAAAAAAAATTTTTGTCAAATATCTTTTTCTAGTTCTTTATTTTCTCCTAAGGTAAAATTATGTCTTGCTGCTATACAAGACCTGGAAGAACATGTCCTTTTAGGATAGAGGAAAGAAAAGCAAGAGGCAGGAAAGTTTCCTTATTGCATATCTCCTAATATATCACATGCATCCCTTAACCCCAGGGCTCTGGAGGACAACCTTGGAGACAGAGCTGCATTGCGCTTGTTAGGGGATGAAGAAATGAACAGAGGAAGTCAATGAGCCCAGGGTCCTAGAGCCAGTTAGTGGTAGGGCTGGGCTCAAGTGCCACCTGCTGGGGAAGGGGGGCTACTCATAATTGCCCCTACTCCGGATGCCTCTTTTCAAGCCTTCAGATGAGGCGCTAGGTTTAGATGGAATGTACTGGTATATATTGAACATTCTGGCCAGGGCAGGGGAAATTGGCTGAGGTTTCATTATATCTCCTTTATGGAGAGGAATGGGCCACATCTACTGCCTGGTCCTTCTGTCCCTGTAATGAGGGACCTTTTTTCACAAACTAATATTTAGGAAGGAAAATTCCACATGTTAATGCTACCATTCAGCCACTTGTTCTCTACTTTCTTTCCTTTTCCTAAAAACAAGATTTGTCACACTTATAAACTTTTAATTTAGGAGATTTGCATTTGCATTTCTTGTTTACATGTTGAAAGCATGGTACCATAGTATCCCTGAACAAAAGAAAGTAGAGAGGCACTAGGAAAACTAGATAGATGCCTACTAACTCTGCCACAAGTTTGTTGGGTAGATCATAGTGTTTAGTAGACGACAGTGAAGACATCAGCTTTGTGAAAGTTTCCAAAGATGGCAAATGGATTCCTGCATAATCTTTGCTTCCCTCAACCTCCCATTGTCATTTTAGGGAAAATATCAGGGGAAGAAAAGAAGTAAATGATGTAAGAAAAACAGTGTGGGTGAGTTTGTGTATGTATGTAGTATGTGTATGTTTCTGTGTGTATGTGTTGTTATGCATTTTTCAATCATTAAGTTAGAAAAACTGATGGTCATCTTTTGATTTTCCTGTCCAACCTAACGTTCATAGACTGAGCAGCTACCTTTTGGAGGGCCTCTGCTTTCTACCTGTAAACAGTAGGGCCTCAGATTGTCATTTGCTCCCATTTCCTATAATAGTTTGGGGGAAAAGCTGGTGTTGTTTCTTGAGAAACTAGAAGAAAAGTCTGATATACTTGATCTTATTTTCCTTTTCTCAGTTTTCTATTTTTAGTTTAATAATACTGATGTTACCAGTTGATTGCCTTCTGTATATGTGCAGTACACTAGAATTAGCATTAGAAACCTCTTGGACATTATTGAAGGTCACAAATGAATCTTTGTCAGGAATAAGTAGAACAAAGAGCTGGGCCTAGAGGCACATGACTCAAATCCCAGTGGCTCAGGAAGCTGAGGCATGAGGATTGCAAGGTCAAAGCCATCCTCAGCAATTTAGTGAGGCCATAAGCAACTTAGTGAGATCCTGAGACCCTGTCTCAGATCAATCCTTGGTACTATAAATAAATAAATAAATAAAATAAAATAATAAATAGGAGAACAAAATACAATCATCATGGAGTGGGTAAAATAAGTAGGGGAGTTGTCTCAAAAATTTCAAGTAATCAGGTTGAGTTCAAACATTTAAATAATAACTCTTTTTAAAAGGAAAGAAAAAAATTTTTTTCTGTTTAGTCATAGAGTCCATCACCCTGTTCCTGGAGAATCCTGTAAGATTTCTCCCTTTGTTTCACCTTCCTCATGCTGCTTCCAAGTTTTGCATGTTTCTTTTGTCTCTTTCTTGGTCTAGGCCCTCACCCACTTGCTTACATTCATCAGTCTTTCTCTTTCTGCCTCTAATTTTATATTACTCCCTGCCCACTTACCCCCACCCCCAACACACACTTATGTTGTACACTCACTGCTGTAACAACAGTTGCCTCTCTTTGGGACAAAGGTGATGGCATCATTGTCTTTATTCTGGTTTCTTCAGACTTGTCTATTTATTTATTAATTTACTTTGGTTTTTTTTTTTTTTTTGTTTGTTTGTTTTGTTTTTTTGCAATACTGTAGTGGGAATCTAACCCAGGGCCTCACACATGCTAAAAAAGTGCTCTACACTGAGCTATATCCCAAGTCCTCAGACTGGTCTCTTCATCTTTGTGGTTCTTATCTGCTTTCCTTGTCCTCTGAGCCTTTCTGGACTCTGAATATCTCTTCATGCCCCAAGCTTATTACAGTTTCCTGATAATAACACCTGCCATTTTCAGTTTCATCTGCTTTTCCTCAATGCCTGCCTGTGATGAGGAAACTGTTTCCATGCCTGTCACCTGCTGAGTTCTCCTGATTTAGGGTCACCCCTTTTGTGAAACTTTTCCTGACAGCCCAGTGCCCCATTTCCTCTCAAAACATGCAAGGAGAGGACCCCTCTGTGCCCTGTCTTTGCTTTTCCTAACAGAGTTGCATTTAATTGTGTCTGTCTGTGGTCACTTTGCAACTGGAATCATGTCTTATTCTTTTTTCTTTTAAAATCCCACCAAATACCAAGAATCAGATGTATTATGAGGCTTAAGTATTTGTTGAATGAACACATTACCCTTTTCTGTCAATGTTTTCAAGGAAAATATAGCTCATTGAGTGGTTTTGTGTTTTCAGCCCCTCTCTTTGCAAAATAATAATTTAACTGGGTACTTTTAGTTAGTCACTGCTTTTAGTAAAGCACTCTACCATGAAAAAGTCATGATTTATACTGGTGTTTTACAAACTTTTGTCTTTAGTCTTGGCAGACTGTAACTAGTCCCTGGGAAATCACTTAAAGACATAACAAGAAATGCGTTTTTGAATCGGGACACTGTCTGATTAATCAGGACCATTTTGCATATGGTTTTACGCAGACACGATTTTATCAGTCTCTCATTTAAAGAAAAAAAGGTATAGGAAGAAGAAAAGGAGCCCAGATATATTGTGCTGAGATCTCAAACAGTGGAGCCTCACGTGCTGTATATATTGCTATCAGACTCTGCCATGCCTTTATTTGAAGGAAAGAAAAGACATTTAATGGGAAGTGACAAGCTTCCTTGAATTCTTCCTCGCGGTGAGCAACAGAGAACCATGCATACTCAATGGATTTGATTTTTATTGGCAGATCCCAAGGTTGGCAGCATGGCAGTTTAAATTCCTTTTTGTGTTTTTACTTTCTGTCCTCAGTTGTCTCTCACTTGCAAGTCTGACATCACATGCATAAAAACATAGTCAGTTTTATATATCTTCACCCACATGTCAGTATTCTCAATGTGATAATCTTTATCTATGGCATCAACTGCTAAGGCAAATTGACTTGGAATGCCTGCTCTTAGTTGATTCTGCTTGGCAACAGGCAAACTGATCTGTATTTGATCTATCTGTAGATACAGATACAGATATATTGATCTATCTCTTTATCAGTGTACATATTGTATATAGAGAGGGAAGGGGAATAAAAAGGAAATATAGGTGAGATATTAGTTTTATGACTCCTTGAGAAAAAGGAAACAACATTCGAAGTAGCATTCATTTAGACACTTTCAACTATTAGGCATACCTGTTGCCTTTTTTTTTTTTTTAAATTCTGGGGATTGAACACAGGAGTGTTCTACATCTTTAGCCTGTTTTTTAAAATTTTGAAACAGGGTCTCACTAAGTTGCCGAGACTGGCCTTGAATTTGTGATCCTTCTACCTTAGCTTCCTGAGTAGCTGGGATTACAAGTGTGCACCACCAAACCTGGTGAGTGCCGTTTTAAATGTGTAGAAAGTTAGCAATGCTGTCAGCTAATCTCACAGGATTTTAGAGCTGTGTGTTTTAAATAGGAAAATAATTTAATATGAAACTTAAATTTTCTAATAGTTGTTGGAGCTCAGCAATTCTGAGAAACGTCATTAATATCTTGATGGTCTATGAGTCATCTCTGCTCAGTAATTGCTTGACTCAAAAAAGTTTTGGACTAGACAATGTGTTTATTATTACAGCATCTCATCTCCAGATGAAAGGGTGGTCAGGCAGCCTCTTTCAAATGTTGCTCCTTTGGTCTGCTAGCCTATGATTTTTTTTATATTAATTGACTTGTTTTTCTGTGAAGATTGAATGCTGTGCTTGTGAGATATAGTTAACTAATACCAGGCAGGGAAGGGCTCTGACCCTTGGCTCTTAGATTTTGGTATAACAGTTTCATTATACATCATAGGTAGTATTGGACATTTTAAATATGCTTTTCAACTGATGTGACAGTCGTGTCTTTATTACCAGAATAGCAGCATAAACAGTCTGTTTTGAGGAAGATTAGCAAATGAAAGCTGCTTTGCTATTTCCTGTTCAATTTGATCTGTGGAAATGCATTTTCCTTATAATTTGTTGAATAATGTTTTGGTTCATTAAATACTCTTTTTATGACTAACAGCATTTAAAACTTTTTCTGTAAAGTGAATAAAATGTTGAGGATTAACAAGTATTTAAGAATTGACTGAGGATATTTTGAGTCTCAATCATAGACATTTTGTATACAGTGACTGTATTTACAATGAGTTATATAGTTAACTGTCAAGATATTCTTTTAAAACTAAGAAATGTACTAAGATGATTTCTCCTTATCTTTTAACAGTGAACTTAAATTCTATGTGAAAAGTTGTAATTCCTACAGACTATATGTCTTCCGTTTTTTGTACTTACAAAATGGATCTTACATATAGATTTCTCTTGGGAATTTTCCTTGATTTCACAGTATGACCTACATTCTTATTAGAGGACCAGGGTGGAGAGGAGTATCAGGAAAAGGTACTGGGTACAGAAGACTGAAATGAGAAGTTGGAGGCGGGGAGGAGGGAAACAAATTCAAGTAACAGGACAGAAGGGACCATTGGGACATTGTGTGTATGATGAACTTATGTGTATGTTGAACTTGGTTTATGTTTCTGGCTCCCCTTTAGATTTGTGGCATTTAGTAGGATATTTCAGGGTTATGGAGGTTTGAGAGAATATTGCTTAACTGGTCACTGGTTTGATACTTTTTAAGTCTCGTACATATTCATAGCAGAAAAGTAGTATGAATCATCTAGTTCAATCTGCTAAATTATGAATCATACTCTTAAGAGTGTTTGGTTATTAGAATTTAGAATACTATTGCAGTCATTTACAATGCTGTCTTCACTAGTGTGATCCTCATTTTTTGCTTTGGGAAGGTAAGTAATTGATGTTAAGTTACTTGAACTCTTTTTTTTTCCTTATAGAAGAATTTTTTAAAAATGCTTTTAGTGGTTATAGTGATTCATATAGTTTAATTGTTGACAGTGTAACATTGGAGATGACTTAATTTTTTTTCTTTTTTTCCCTGCAGCTGTGATTGGGTTATTATACCCCTGCATTGACAGGCATCTTGGAGAACCACATAAATTTAAAAGAGAGTGGTCCAGTGTAATGCGGTGTGTAGCTGTCTTTGTTGGTATAAATCATGCCAGTGCTATATCCTTTATGCTGTAATGAAATGCGCGATAATAAAGCAGCTTCCAACAAACCAAAGGTTAAACAGTCTCTTCTAGCTTCACCATCGTCAAGTGCAATATGCCCACTTAGTCATAAAAAGAAGGCGAACCATATTGTTGAAACATCAGGGTAGCAGCTATGCAATTACAGTGTGGGAACAGCTCTTCATTTAAATCCCTGTAATGCAGTACCACTTAGAAACTTTGCACATTTAGAAAACTTACATGTTTGTCCTAAATTAGGTTATTTAATTACTTCCATATAGTTTTGGTAATTCCAAGATTGGAACAGATAAATTTTAAAAGGATTGTTTTTCATTATCTTTCTTAATTTAAAACTTGCCAGTAAGAGCATGTGATAGCTTTAGATACTGTTGTGTGTTTTTTTTTTTTTGTTGTTGTTGTTTGTTTCTTTGGTTTTTGTTTTTCTTAAAGATATTTTAATTTTTTAAAAGGCAGACTGTCATTTACTAGTCTTAACCAATGCCAAAAAGCCACACGGGTGTTCTTAAAGGTGGCATCATAGAAATACCTAATTTTAGACCTTGGCCAAAAATAATTACTTTTCCCCCCAAGGTTGTATTTTTAAAGTTCTATCATTTGAAGATTCTGGCATTTTACATGATGATTACTGAGTATTTTTATAGTGTCCTAGTGAGAAATAAGGTAGTCACCGTTTACCTTTATCTGGCCTCCTTCCTGTATTCCAGGAAAAAAAAACAAAAACAGTTTACCTCTAGAACACATTTTTTGCCCTTAAAATTTTCATTCTGTCCTTCTCCCTATGTCCTTTCCTCTTCCGTTTATTTTGTCTCCTCCTCTCCAGAAGAGAATCTGGGAAATGCTAGTTCCATTTTCTTTCTTCTGGAAAATGTGGTTTAGATAATGGGAGCAGCAGGAACCTTGAGAGCCAGGAAATGCAAGAAGTATGACTCCGGTGACCCAAAGTGCCCTTATAACTGCACCGGCTTAGCACAGGCAGTTAGCTTGAGAGAGGGTGAGTCCTGTGGCAAGTTAATTCCTGTGCTTTTCACCAAAAGTATTGAGGTGTTTTTGATACACTTGGGAAAAGAAACCATAGAAGGAAGCAGGGATCTGGATTCTAAAAATAATTATGGCTCCAGTTTCACTGGTCCTGCAGGTCTGTGAATTTGAAAGTCCCCCAGGGACTGTTGTTATTTTGATTTTCCATTTCCTTTTGCATTAATTTCCCAGAATGTTTATTTTGGTGAAATTTCTGAGATTTAGATTTTTATTTAAACATAATGTAATGGTTAGGAGGATTTAAAGAGATAAAATCGTAGACTATGATATCTAGAAAAGAACAGAAAAATCACCTAGCTCCACGTTTTCTTTATGAAGATGTAAGACACATGGAAACCATAGAGGCTGGGTCATTTGCTAAGTCATTCATGTTGCCAGACTGTGATAGCGCTAAGGTCAGACCCCAGAGTTCCTGACTCAGGTCTAGGAATCTCTCATTCTCCTTCACAAGAGCCCCACAGGAACGCACATTCCTCTGTATTTGCTTGATTAGACCTTTCTGTCCCACCCATTTTGGCTGCAATTTCTGTTTTTAAGTAAATTTATATAACATTTCATATACTTTTCATATTTATATTCTTTGATTTTTATTGTTCTTTCTCTCTCAATGAAATAGTTAAATCTAACAATCTTAGCTATCCTGTCTGTCCTTTAAGCAGAACTCAAACTGCTTACACAATCTAGAGCACAGACTTTTCATATTAGGTTCCCTCCACTTTAGAAAATCGCATGGCGCTACTTTTAAGATGGATGTTCTTTACTTGCTCACACCGGAATCCTCATTATTTTGCTTTGACTCTTATTGAAGTTAATTTAATTAGCAAAAGTGGTCCCCATTAATAGCAAATTCCACCCTTTATGTGAACATTTATTGTTCAAAGGGACCAGGATTCAGAATGTTTTTTGTTTGTTTGTTTTTTAGTGTTTAAGTATAATGATAGCTAAAGAATAAGTTTTTCAGAAAGCATACCCACGTGAACTACAGGTTTCTTGACAAATCAAACCTAAGCAAGGAATGACCTTGAGGGAGTGGTACTCAATAGCCCTGAGATGCTGAGAAGTCAGCAAACTGGGTATTTGGGATGCTGGTTTGGCAGGGGTGCCGGTGTGGAAAGAAGCAGGACATGACTTTATATGCATTTCGGGGAATTTCTTTTTAATTGTACCATGGCCAGTTAGTTTGGTGAGAAATGTATATCCTCCCACCCCAAGGAGCTGGTTATAGAGCCTATATATGGCCTTTGGGACATAGATAATGCTCTTTTAATGACACTTGAAATTAATTCTTTTAGTATAATCCTCTAGCAAAGAAATGAGAAAATTGAATTTGTAAAGCTGCATTTTACCCAGAGATTTTGAAGTAGAAAAGGGCTGTACATTGTGAATAGATGCTTAAGTAGGTGATGGAAATAAAATATTGAGCAGAATGTCCTATACTAGAAAGTTTCAGGCACCAAAATATCTTGGCAGGTTGCAAGATAATGTTCACTTCAAGGCTTTATCCTCAACAAATTAAAACTAGAACAGTTGACATAATAGAAAGGGATACTGTGTCCTTGGTACTCTTGTTTCTAAACTGCATTATTATAAAATGTGTCTGTCAGTAAATCATGTAGAGAATGTGGTACCCTGTTAAATAGCTGCCAACTTTTCTATTTTCAAGTTCTGGTATGATTTTCAAGCAACTCTAAACCTGTTTGAGAAGTAATATTGGGTTCCTTTTTTGCAAAAGTGTGTCCCTTTGGCAACACTACTGTTCAGAAGCTTGCAGTTACATGTTCAGCGGAGACAGGAGTTCTTAAATATTGGTCTGACTTTATAATTGGGCATGTCTATAGACTGTTATTTTTTTGGAGAAGTTATAGGTCAGTAGAATCTGCTAATAAAGCCCTCTGTGTATCTGGTATTTAGAAAATTCTAGAGGCAGCTTTATCCTACATAGCCTCAGACATTATATTAAAAGAATGAATATACACAAGAATAAATAATTTCTTCAACAGTGGCATCTCTCATTTTGGCAGAATGAACAGGTGATTCTGTTTTACAAGTTTTAAGATAACTCTTTAACACTGATCTCAGAAAGTGGATTTTGATAACAACATACAATTGTCTCTCACACTGGCTGCACTATCCATTGGACTGTGGTGGACTTTTGATAGATCTAGAAGTGGTTTTGGTCTTGGAGTAGGAATCGCTTTCTTGGCAACTGTGGTCACTCAACTGCTGGTCTATAATGGTGTTTATCAGTAAGTATTCCTTTTGCTGCTTGTTTGCTAAGTAAGTAAATGACCACTGCATTCAGAATCGAGACCCTTGCAACTGTATTAACCAGTATGATCTATAAGAGTCTATAAGAATAAATTTTTAATTGTAATTATCTTTGGTATACTCGCGCTTTCTCTGTGTGTTGTTAAAATGTTTCTGTTATCCTAGATACACATCTCCGGACTTTCTGTATGTTCGTTCTTGGTTACCGTGCATATTTTTTGCTGGAGGCATAACAATGGGGAACATTGGTCGACAGCTTGCAATGGTAAGCTGATGCTTATTTATTCACTTTTCTGGGTGAGATGCAATCCTTTAAGAGAAAGCAGTGGAAAGACAGCATTCTTTGATTTCTTTTGCACTTTCATTGCAGTCATTTGGAAGGATTTAATCACAGGTGCTGAGAGAAAAGCCAAAATGTGTCATGGATGGGTGATATGATTTATTGACCATATGAGGATATTTGAGTCTTTTTTTTTTTTGAGATAATCTACAGTTTTCCATTTCATCAAAAGGGACAGTTTTAAAAGTCAAAAGGGCACTACCACATTGCTACAATATTTGTAAATTAAGAATATTTCCAGTGAATCAGGATATTTTATCATTTTGGGTATGAAGGAAAGGATGTTATTGATAATGCTAGTCGTGATGGCAACAGGGAGTAATGTTCAGAGGCCAAGCAGTTTCATGAATAAGTGCTGTCATTTTTACTGCTTTAGCCAGCCAGGAGAATAGAGTGATTTACTTTGCTATCTTTTTGATAATCTGGCCACCCAATTGTTCTAATTCCATTGGTTTTCTTTATTTTGAATTGTGCCTATATGTTTTTATACTTGTACATTGAAAATATTGTTTTGACCAGAAGCTTTTGTAGGGTGATAATTGTTTCTTCCTTTCAGCCATAATAAGTGATGTGAAAAAACAATTATCCAAATTCACTTCATCAGTCTTGTCCGTAGTTCATAATTTATTTCTCTGCAGATTTACCTTGCTGAGCAAAGAAACCTACTTTGTTTCCTCTCGTATTATAGGATTGATCTAAATTACGAACTGTTGTTTGTTCATAATGCAGACACTTCAGCTTTCCTCCTGTTTCTGGCTGTGGCGCTTTCTCTTTTAGAATGTGAATTTGCTTTTTACTTATCAATTTGCCATTAATCCTTTATTCCTCAGATTCTTTGAGGGATAAAGTGGGCATACATTAAAGTGTTCATTCTTGCAGCTCTTTGGTTTATTTGGAAGTTACAATTCAAAAGAGATTTTAATCTGTTAACTTTTTATTTTTGCAGTATGAATGTAAAGTGATTGCAGAAAAATCTCATCAAGAATGAAGATGGAAAAAAATATGCCTTTCATACAGAAAAACAAGAAGAAAAGGGCATGTAAATGATAGATATATCAACAAAACTAAGGACTGTAAAATTGCCAGGATGCAATTTTTTCCCTTGATCAGTGTGTATAGATAATGCACACACATGTTATTGCTGCAATCTGTGATTGCTTCATCTGTAAATCAGTTGCAAACCTTTATGTATTTGACTTGATAACTGTAAGATATATGTGCACTACATTTAAAAATATGTTAATAGATGAATTTTTAAATTAATTTTTCAACATACCATACATTGTCTCACAATGTTGATGTGCCAAAATACTCTCTTACTGTCACAAAGAGTATAAGAATGCTTTGAACAATTTATAAATTTATTAAAATAAAATTTAAGAGGAAAGCCAAAAAAAAAAAACAAACCAAAAAACCCATACAAACAAAAAGCAAGTAGCAAGCTGGCGTTTTCTCTTTGGCTTACTGTTGTGCCTTTTTATTTTTCTAATCACAGCAGTATGAGTTATGTGTGCCCCAATGTGAGCTTAGTTTCTATTTTGATGTTGTTTCAGAGAATTTTAAGTATTTTAATATCTGATGACAATGAACTTCCATAGAAAGATTTCAAACCTGCATCGCTATAGAGAACTCAAAGAGTAATTTCTGTTTGACAGGTTTTACTGGAGGTATATGTGATGAGCAGGTGAGGTTATCAGCACGAAATCATTTTGAGTCTAAATTTGGAAGAATATATATATAATTAAAAGAGAATTTAACTAGAATAAGTAAATATTTAGGGACTGCAAAGTGACCTTCTACAGTGCCACAAGTGTAAAGTGATATCAGCTGTCATTTGCATTATGGAATCTCACTGCTCTTACACATGTAGCATAGAAGAAACTCCAGACAGATCAAAATGATATTTCTCATTCTGTTGGGTTCTATAATGTGTTGGGTTCTGTAAAGAAACCCGGTTTAGCTTGGTTTAGTCATATGACTGTCAGTCAATGCCTGGATTTGCAATCTTATCTGCAATCTGAGGAATGGATGGTTATTTATTTTTTATGTATTCATGTCCACTAGTGAGAAAATAGTTCTAATTTGTTGAAGAATGTATTCAGATGGCATTCTGTGCACATTAAAGATCTTGATAAAAGTTTTGGGCATATCTTTTTAACAACTAGAGTCATTTAGGTATGGCTTAAACATGTTCTTAGTTAATAACCTGCCCCCCTTTTTTTCTTTTTGAAAGTGTTGACAAATGTCTGATACACAAGGACAACATCTTAATGAATAGTCTGGACTGTGTGTATGTGCGTGAATGAGTGAGAGTGTAAATTTATATATGTATGTGCATGTGCTCTTGCTTTCTTAGAATGTCAAGTGGATATTTTTAAGTTTTTGATTTTAAAACAATTGCTATCAGACTGAGATTCTGCTTTTATGTTTTCAGCCTGAAAGTGTGAAAATCCTAGGAGGATTTCATGTTGAGTATATGTATACAAGCTTAACTATAGTGGTGGTAAACATACTACTATAATTTATTATTCTGTCTTCCAGATAATGTTATTCATTTAGAACAAATAAGGTCTATTTTTAGAATCAACTTTGTAAGCATTATAAAATCTTTAATAAGTTATAAGGTCTATGATGTGTTTACTTTGAAAATTGCTGTTAAAAGCAAGATGTATTAAATATGTAATTATAGTCTTGGCTAAGAGTCTTTTTTTCCCCCCTCACAGTAAGTCTTAAAACATAGTACTATGGATTAACCTTATAAAATGAACATGTGATTGAATTTACTGAAAAATGATGAAAGGAAACAGTATCTGGAGATTGAAGGATTGTCAATGGAGTGCATAAATTATTTTCAGATCATCTAGAAAGCAAGAAAAGATAATTATGGCAAAAATATAATGGTTTCAATGTTTTTACAAATATATAAATATATAACATCTATTTTCGTAATGAGAAAGTGGTAAACATTTTTTTAAATATTGATATATTGGTATTGCTTTTATTATTTAAAGTTATAGAAATTTGACAGCTTAAAACTGGTCTAAGTTCTTCAAAAATACATGAAAGCAGTTAAAATTAATTAGCCAGAGCCCTGCTAATACTTTGCTGTAAAATTTGTTTATTTGCACTGAACCATTTTACCTTCATTAAGTCCGTGAGCCCTCTCGATGGTGAGCACATTTCACACATCTAGTATTTTCTAGGTGGAGTTCTGATTTGCTCAATATTACCAAGTCCTTCTGTACTCCTTTTGGCTCCCTTATTTTCATAATGATGTATATTCTGTGTAAGGCAATGCTGCCTGTGATGATTTGAATGATAGAGTCTGAGCTCCTTCTGAAAAAAAATCTCTCATTCTTGAAGAACAGTTAATCAGACTGCAGGATTCTAGTTCAGCATTTTCTTTTTCCTCATTTAGCACTGTGCAGGTTTTTAAATCCATGTCTTCTGTCTGATCACATTGTAGATGACAAGTTAGCTGTTAATGTGATTTTCTTTCCTCTGTAGGTGATCTTTTACTCCAGATACTTGACACTATTTTCTCCTTATCAAGATTTTTCAGTTTCACTCTGATTTCTTATAAATTTGTTTTTACATCTTCAGTCCATGAGTTCAGTCTTTATTTCTGGAAAATTCTTTTTTTAAAAAAAATAATTTTAGCATGACATCCTTCCCTGCACACACACCTTTTTTTTTTAAATTGGTGCATTGTAGTTATACATAATGATGGGAACACAATATAACAATATAGTTTGGCCAATATCCTTCCCCAGTATATTTCTGGAAAATTCTTAAATGTGACTGCATATTGCAGTTACATGGAGATCTATAAAAGCAATGCTGATGATACCAGAGACTGGTATCACTGGTCTGGGCTGGGCTCTGAGCATTAGGAGTTTTAAAAGCTCCCCAGCCTAGGTTGCCACTCACTGGTGCAGTTTTATGTAAGGTAAGAGGGAGGGTCCAGGTGAAAGATAAAATGAGTGGTGACACTGGAAATAAAGAGCAAGGATGCTTTGAGATACATTTTAGAGTGAAATCATCTGAACTTAGTGACTTGGGTATGAAGGTTAAGGAAGAGGAAGATTCAAAGGTGACCAGTTTTCTATCTTGGGGAAAATAAGTGGATTATATTTCCATTAACCAAACAAGAATGGAGAACAGCAGGTGAGTGGGCAAATTAATAAGTTTGGTTTGATATGTTGAGGTTGAGGTATATAGAGGCATCTGGAGAAGGTGTTGGAAGCGTTTGGATATTTTATTCTAAGTAATTAGATGCAAATGTGGTGGTCATCAGCATATAGCTGTAATTATGAGGCTATGGGAGTGGATGACCTCACTTAGGGTGCATGTTATGGTGAAAAGAAAAGAAGTTTGAATTATACCAGCATGTTGGCAGAGAAGCTTGGGAAGGAGATGGAAGAAAAGTAGCCAGGAACAGGAGGAAAACCATAAAAGAGTGCTGTGGATGAACCAAGGTAGGAAAAAGCTCTAGGCAGAGGGTAACTGGTATTACGATATGCAGGTGGAAGGATAAATTGATCTTAGAAATAAAGAAGATATTTGATTGTTTTGTGTTGAAAATGCTTTCCCTAATATGGTAAATCTTAACTTTTAAAATATTTCATTGTATACTACTAGAATAGTTCACAAAATGTTTTTAATACTCATTTTGTTGGTACATATTAGTTATACAGAATGGTTGGGTTTCATTAGTATATATTAGTATAATATAGAATGGTATATTAGAACGTGCATGTAATATTGTTTGATCAATTTCACTCCCTAGTAGCTTCCCTTACTCTTCCCCCCTCCCTCTTATCCCCTTTATTTATGCTATTAGTCTCCCTTCTACTTTCATGATATACCTTTTTTCTCCCCCCACCACTAGTTTCCACATATGAGAGTGAAAATACAATACTTGTCTCTCTCAGTGTGGATAATTTTGCTTAATATAGCATACTAACATGATATTCTCCAGTTCCATCCATTTTTCTACAAATGATATAATTTCATTCTTTATAGTTGAATAAAACTCCATTTTTGAGTGTATGTATATGTATACATAAATATATACACATATACACAAATATTTATACATACAATGTATGTGTGTGTACACATATCTGTATCTTAGCATTTTATTTATCATAGCATATTTTCTTTTTCTCTCTTTTTTTTGGTACTAGGATTTGAACCTGGGACATTCACAACCCCTGAGCTACTTCTTCAGTCCCCCTTTTTCTAAGTTGTTTTATTTTAAGACTGGTTCTCACTAAGTTGCTGAGAGCCTCACTGAGTTGCTGAGGCTGGCTTTGAACTTGAGATCCTCCTGCCTCAGCCTACTGAGCTGCTGGCATGCACCACTGAGTCAGGCCTATTGCAATATTTTTCAAGAGAAGCATGATCATATAATGGGAGTGAGCTGGGGGAAAATAGAGAATTTTGAAAGAATAGTGGTTGGACAATGTCTATGAGGAATGGACATAGGAACTGAGTGGCGATGGAGAAAGAATTACCAGTTTTTTTAATTTTAATTTTTAAATTAATTCTTTAAGTATGGACTTACAATTAGGAGGGAATTATTATCAAACAATCAAGAACAAATGTATATTCACAGAGCAAACCCCTCTTGGGTTCCCCATGGTTCCATGTTTCTCCCTAATAAACCCCCATGATAAATGGATTTCCCATGGAAGTTGGAGGTTTCCTTCTGAGTGAATTCCCCCACACTCCCTCCCTCTGTTCTCCATATCCTTCCAGTTATCTTTCCTCCTCTTCCTTGACCCTCCCCACATCTCCCAGCATCCTAGGCCAGGGTGCCAGCCATTTTTTTTATTAGTTAAATATGGACTAACAAGGGGGAACCATTATCAAACAATCAAGAACAAATGTATATTCACATAGCAAGCCAAGGCTGATGCCATTCCTTAGTTTCCCCCCTTGGGTTCCCTATGGTTCCATGTTTCCCTCAACCAACCCCTGTATTAAGTGGAGGTCAGTGGTTTCCCTCTGAGTTGATTCCCCTATACTCCCTCCGTCTGGTTTCCCTGAAATCCTTCCTATTCCATCCCCCCGCCCCCTCCCTACGTCTCCCAGCCTCCTAGGCAAGGTTCCCCCCGTTTGTGTAAAAATTCATACATGTTGAGGTTATTATTAGCTTAGCCATCTAGCATACTGCTTCCGATTATAATCTAGCTTCCACAAATGAGAGAAAACATTTGGCCCTTGAGTCTCTGAGACTGGGATACTTCACTCAGCGTAATTTTTTCCATCTCCATCCATTTGACTGCAAAAGCCATAATATCATTATCTCTAATAACCAAGTAGTATTCCATTGTATATATGTACCAAAGTTTTTGAATCCACATGTCGGGTGAGGGGCATCTGGGTTGGTTCCATAGTCTAGCTATAGTAAATTGAGCTGCTATAAACATTGATGAAGCTGTATCTCTATAATATGCTGATTCTAACTCTTGTGGGAAGATACCCAGGAGTGGGATAGCCACCAGCCAGTTTTGAGGCCATTAAGGGCCAGTGAGGGTCCATGATTATGCCATGTCTGAGTGGGCTCAACAGCACTCTAGTTTAGACCAACCATGATGGAATAAACTGATTCTAGTTGGGGATTTATTGGCCAGCTTAGCACAAACTAAATGAAAAATTAATGGATCCAGTTGGAAAGATCAAGGATTAATCATGGGATTGACACTAATTGGGGAAAGAAGCTGAGTCAGCAGTGCTGATCTGACCATGCAAGGGCTTAGGGTAAGGTCAAAGGACTGCAAATTTGAAGGAGATAACAAAACAAAACCTGTTTAATGAGATCTTGATCATGTACAGGAATTGAGCTGAACAACTGTGTTTACCCATTTCAGTAGAATGGGTAGAGATGAATCACAGTGGAGTAAAGGTGCAAGGACCCAGTAATAAGATGTCAATACTGATGGTGATGGTACCTGGAATTTTCTCAGAGGTTGGGTGGAAAAGAAGAGAGTCATCTGTACTCTGCAATCCAGTGACATAATTATCCAGATGCCTTATTCACATTGAGATTTTAAATTAAATGAATCCTTTTCTTTTATTGATGTATGTTCAGACACACACATGCATGTGTATATGTTAGGTATTTATCATCATACTAGGAATTATGAAATTTCAAAATATGCAAAGCTTTTTCTTTTAATCCTGCTCAGAGACACATTTTTGAATCTAGGACATTCTCTTTTGTGTCTTAGTATTTCTTTATGTACCATTGTTTTAGTCAGTTTTATTGCTTCTGAGGCTAAAAGACCCAACCAGAACAATTTTAGGAGGAAAAACTGATTTAGGGGCTCATGGTTTCAGAGGTCTTAGTCTACAGATAGCCAGCTCACATTCCTTGGGGCTTGAGGTAAGGCTGAACATAATGGCAGAAGAGTGATGGAGGAAAGCAGAGAAAAAGAGAGAGACTCCACTCACCAGATACAAAAATACATACCCCAAAGGCACGTCCGCAAGGACTCGCCTAGCCACACCTTACCTGCCTTCAGCTTCCAGTTAATCCTATCAGAGGATTGACCCACTGATTGGATTAAGGATCTTATAACCCAATCATTTCACCTCTGAGCCTTTTTGCGTTGTTTCACACATGAGCTTTTGGGGGACACGTAGTTTTCAAACCATAACAACCACCTCTAGTCTTTTCTTCAAAGTCCTTTATTCAGGAGCTCATTGATTTTTATTTCCATTTTCTGTCTATCTCTTAGCTTTTCTCTGCCATACTACATTCTGGAAGAATCACTTAACTGGATCTTCTAGCCCATTGCATTTCTCTTCAGCTGTATCCATTCAGCACTCAGCCCAATCAGTTAAATTTTCCATTTTAGTGATCACAGTTTTAATTTTCAAGACCTTCATTTTTTAAAAAAAATCAAGTGTATTGCAATTGTATCTTCTGAGGGTATTTAATTACTCTTCTCCTAAAGTTTTAAACTCTGCCAGTCAATATCTGGTGCTCCCTGGCATGCCAACTCCCAGCCATGCTTCTGAGGACCGTGTGCCGCCATCACTCCATCAGAGGGTGATGCCTAGTTGTCTGCCCAGGCCAAGGTTGGAGAGAGGAGTTGACCAGCCTGGCTCATTTCACAGGGCCATCAGGTCAGTTGATCTGGGCATTTCCGGCACTCGCCCTGCTTTCATTTTTAGTCAGTTCTCTCCTTCAGTGTTTCCAGCGGTTGGTCCCTTCATTCAACTGCTCTCCTTGTCTTCTTCTTTCAGGGACTCCTTGTAGTTTGTGGTGCATGGAAGATATTTCTTATTTTGCAGTATAGTTGTGGATTCCTTTTCTTTTTAAAGTCTTTCTCTGTTGCTGTCTATGCATCTGTGGTAGAAGGGAAAAAACAAAACAAAACAAAACTACATCTTGCCTAGTCTTCTGGGGATCGGAAGCCAGGGCCTTATGCCTGCTAGCACATCTATCACTGAGTTGTTACACCCTCAACCCCTCTTACCACTTATTTTATACCACAAAAATCATGCCATCTCCCTATTCGATTGCTTTTACATTTCAGAAACTCAATTTGGTTAGTAGCAAGACAAACAGGTTAAGTCCGTGGTTTCTTGCTGGGTCTCAAGAAAAATTGCAATATGGAGATTTTCCCCTTGAAATACACATAGTACACTCGGTTCATTGTGCAGCAAGTCTTCTAGTGTCTGCTCCAGCGTGCCTCCTTTCCTTTTATCACTGATGAGATCTGTGGATCTGTCATCTTTCCTTGTGATTTACAAGATAGACTTTTCCAGGGTATGTCAACTGTCCTGAAGACAATGTTGTCAGATTTGGCAGATCAGATAGATAATGATGTGCCTTGGAAAGACTGGGCTATTGATGAGTCTCATGTCAAAACTGATGGCCATATATGGGCGATTTTTCCTTTTCACTGTTTCCCTGGTTTCAGTTTCTGTGAAGATTTTCAAGAGCAAGGGGCAGTTTTGATTCAAAATCAAAGCTGTGCTCTAGTAACTGTGTCTTATTCTGCTTTCACATGGCAGAATTTGTAATTGCTTATCCTTCTGTGATGTTTTGAGTAATGAGTACTTGGGAGACATATTGCCATTTCAAAATAAGCCTTTTTATTGCTATTATAAAAACAGTAAATTCAGGACTACTGTGCTTCCATGAGATTGTTTCATTTGCAAGATTTGTCTCTTCTGGAAACACTTTCTGGTGAAACTTGTACAGACTGCAATCAAGGACCAATTCATTGTGAGGAGCAATTGAGTAGACAAAGGAAGCAAAGAACCCAAGTGCTGAATCTGTTTTAGAACAGAAGTTTCTAAAATGCATTCCTTGGGAGTTTCTGCCACTGAATGAAACTCATTTCTATTCCCTTTTTAAGTCATCACATGTCAGTCCTAGATCTTTTGGGAATGTCTGCTCAACCAAAGCATGACAGTGGTAGTTCTGCTTTGTAACAACCTTTCTGCATGTACAAAAACGAGATTTTCCAGCAGGACATTGCAGAAAGACAACATGCTACTCCAACACCTTAAGACAGTTGGATGCACCTGGTGTGCAAAGTCTCTACACACTTGGCTTGGGAAGTCTGCAGACTGACAAATTTAAAGTGAAACTTACAACTGTTTACAAAGATAAAGCTTTGTGGAATTTTCAATGCCCTAGACCTGATTGCATCAAGATCATACCTGTCCAAGAGAATGCAAGCCAATACATGTTTCAGATCTTATAAAAACGTATGTACAATTCATTCTAAAATTGAGTCAGGTGGAATTTTTTTTCCCAGAGAAAAATAAGTTGGTGAAAAATAAATGTTTGATATTTTTATCTGGCTTTCAAATGGCAACTCGTTTTGGTTTATGTGTATTTTGGTTAGTGTGTTAATAGTGTCTGCAGTAAGAAATCAGCCCTTGAAATCTCAGGTTCTTTTCTCACATGCAAAATGAACAGATTCATTTCTCACATGTGACATAAACAGCCTGGATGGTGGGAGAGTTGGTTTGCTCAGCCATAAGCACTCAAACTCATTTGTCACCAAGGCCAGGGAAGAGGAGGCATGGGCCCTAGTGCCCACGGTCCTTTGCTTCAGCCCAGCAGCTGTGTGTTGCTCTTCTGCCTGGCTCATTGAGCAGGACTCATCCCAAGGCCTTGACCAACTGTGAGGGGGCTGGATTGTGTCATCGTTCCCCTGCAGGGAGAGACCAGCCAAATACTGGTGATCACTGGTATTATCCACTACCGTTGGTGTAAAGCATTAGCATTCTCTTCTGGGTAGAAAATTCTCTCTCAGTAATTCATCATGAACAGAACTATAAGAATTTTTTTGTGGTAAAAACTTAAAACAATAAAATTACAGTATTTAAAATACATAAAATACAAACTTTGTATTTATAAGTTTTAGATTGGTGATAAAGTAGAAAAGGGTTTACTTTTACTTTCTATCATCTAAAAGAACGAGATAAGGGAACGAATCAGGCATTTGTTTTGTGCCTCCTGTGAACATTCCCAACACACCCTTGTAGCTATTGACCTTCTTCTGTGGCTGCCCAGGACCACACATTTTGAACTGCAGAACAGGGTTTCAGACCCTGACTTTACTCTGATGACCAAGGCGTCCCCTTGTCACCATGATGTCAGCTGTCTAAGTCCCTTGGCTCCTTATGACTAATGTCACATATGCATCTCCAACAGATTTCTAATACCATCCCAGAATAAATGACTTGGCACAGTGGACATTGTTGACATAAATTCAACCTTAGAGTTTTAGTAGAAAAGTAAAGGACTTGTAGTAAAACCATTCCTAGAAAGCCTAACAAGTTTCCCCTTGGGTGAGTGCTGTGGACTTGAACTTTGGACCTCAAGCCTCTCTCTGTACCAGAGGTTCTGCTGCAGCCTCCACAGACCCAGTTTCACATGGAAATTTGTCAGGTCAGAAAAAAGAGAAATTTAACAAATGTTGACTTCTGACCTTTAAAAGGTTCAGTCTGAGAGAAGCCTGTGTGAATTATTGTCCCGGGTGGTATAGTTTTTGATATGACCCATACTACTAGTTTTATGGGAGTCATGCAGATAGGTTGTGCAGATGGTATATTATGTAGGAGGAAAAGCAGAGTGTTCACCTGATGATTAGAATAGGCCTCTGAAAGGAGAGAACTTAGGCACTAACTCAACTTAAGGAGGTGAGAGTATTTCTCCTTGGGTGGTATATTAATCAGGTTCTCATTACTACACAGAAACACCCCAGGCAGGCAACTTTACCAAAAAAGGGGCTTTACTTTGACTCACACTTTTGGGGGCTGGAAGTCCAAACAACGCAATGCAGGCTCTAACAAAGGCATTCCCTGGCCACATCACAACATAGTGGGAGCATGTGAATACCTGTCTGTGTGGTTTTTTTCCCCTCTCCTCATAAAGTCACCAGAATTCAGTCATGGGTGCTCCACCTTGATACAGCAATCTAATAACTTTTCAAAGACCTTATCTCTATATCCATAGTCAGATTAAGTTTCCACCCTTTTAATATCAATAATGTAAAGTTTTCGTGATTAATTTCCTGTATTGAGTTTGGGAGACAAATCATACACAAACGATAGCAGATGGAACAGACAGGAAAACCATGTGGAAAGATAGATGAAGGCCTGGTCTGGTTGTATGAAGTCTGTGGAAAGAGGAAGTGGTGGAAGGTAGGACTTAAAACAGTGATTTGCTTCTCTTTGGCAATTGGAATGGCTTTCATGAAATCTACAAGCTGGGTTCACAATTACCCTGGAGGTTCTTTTAGGAGAACTGCAAGTTGAAACTACCTCCATTTCCCCCAATTCATGGCACTCCCATTATTAAACAGCATTGTTTTTGGAATTTTATCGTAAATGAATATTTTGAATGTGATTAAGGTGTGGTCCTGGGGTGTGGTGGGGAAAGCCAGGGAAGGGTTGGCCTTGGGAGTCAGACTTCAACTCCGGGTATGTTACTTACAGCCTGGGGCCCTGGGCCTCAAGCTTTCTAAGTTTCAGATTTACCACCTCTAAGATAGAGAAACAATATCACCTTTTGAGCACAGTTAACATTAAGTATGATAATTTTAAAGGCTAAGTTTATAAAGCCTGTGCAATGAAACATTATTAGTTCTTTTCCTTTTTCCTTCTTACTCACGTCCAAGAATATGGATTGAGCCAGTGCATCAGCCAGTTCTGGATTAGGGTGCCTCCCAAATGTTTCTGTCTAAATTAAAGGAAAAGTAACACATGAATCCACTGTGCCCGATGATCATTAGGCCATGGCTTCTCTCATTGGATTAGTTAACAGAAAGCAGATTCCTAAGAGGTCAGACAGACTGCTGGCCAATTGTTACATTGATTGATTGACTGTTGACTTAGGGTTGAAGGTTTGGCCAGGTCAGGTTGGGGCTACTGTCCATGGAGATTCAGGTGGGGTACCACAGGTTACCACAAGGCCACTAGAGGGAAGAAAGGAGATAGACAAGAGATAGTTTCTGTTTGTGTCTTATTTTTCACCTAGAGATGATGGCTGTCCTCATACTTTATAGTGTCACCTCTGTGAGTACTGCTTCCCAAACGTGGAGTTACATTTTAATTAGCAGCAAGGTGCCTGATTTCTGACGTATCTGTCCTTTTGTCCAGACCTCATCGTTTCAGATTATTTTTGCCTGTGTCGCCACTTGCCTGCTCCTTTCATGTGTATCAGAAGGAAACCACCAAGCTGCCTGGAAATCCTATTACCAGACCTCAGGATATTAATTGTCGAGTTCTCCCCCACGGTTATACAAGTGCTGAAAAAGTGGTTCTCTTTCAACAGTGTCTTGTCAAAACGCCAGGGACAGTTTGTTTTTGACATTTTCTGCTACTGTTAAATAATAGTCTTGCTTCTGTCATAGCTAATGTTGACTTGAAGGCATTTGGAGGGCATTTCTCAACTCCAGCCTTAACAGCGAGACCCGGGTCTTGACAGATATTTTTCTTGCTTGCCCAAGGCAACTGAATGTAAGGGTCGTGACATTTGCTTTTCTAAGCTCTAGGAAAATTTCAAATGGGCAAACACCACCTAAAACTTTAGATTCAATTGTGTGCACGCACAAGATGTAAACACAGACATGCATGTATACAAGTTAAAATACTTGAAGTTTTGCCATTCTAGGACTGACACTTAAATAAATTAAGCACTATCCCGTTTTAGGACTCTTCAATTCTGGCTGTTCTGCTTTGGTCAACCATTATCCATTAGAATGTCATACTTAATTACAGATCTCTTTAAAATCAATAAGCATTTTTATTGTTTCTGTATCTGCAACAGAGCAAGTCCCTGAACGCTGCCCGGCTAACTGCATGTGCTGCATGCCATCTGTCAGAGAGAATCTGGTTCTTCATGCCCAGTGCTTTCCTGTGTTGCTGTGTCCGTTAGGAATTTAATTTATGCTCCTTTTCCCCACCTTTGCGTGGTAGCACCTTTTGTATTTCACCTCTAATGCCTTTTAGATGAACGTGTAGACACCTCCTTCTAAAGGGATTGTTATTACTGAAATGTTCACCATTTATAAAGTAATGGAAGGGAGGACAAGAAAAGAAAGGGGCATAGTGAGTGGGAACTGTGGAAGAATTCTATGGAACTTCATAGGAGTTGGCCTTATTTGTACGTGAAGAGGTCGAGAAATGCATAGTTGGTTTCAAAATAAATACCAAAAGAATGGTTAATTGTGCAAGTCTGCTCTGCATTTCCAGAATAATGGAGAAATATCAGTCATTAGGATGTCCAGTAACGAAGGCAACTTGGCTTTGCGCCTGCAGATTATGAGCCTAATAGCTATGTCTTCCACTACACACTTTTCTTTGACCAGATCTATGCCTCAAATTTTGAGAAGTAATCTCTAGAGATTTTTCCCAAATTAAAAAATCTCAGCACATTAATTGTCCCATCATCACTTCTCCCTTAATCTCTCTTCCTCTTTCCTTTTATCCTGAGCTGAGGATATTTATTTGAGGGCAAGTTTTAGATGGCAGCAGTTTTTCTTCCTCTGAGAGGAATATGGTTCCTTTGAAATCAAGATGTAATTATCCCAGGATGGTTCGTATCGATCACACAGCCACTGGGGGGACATACAAGATTCGCAGAGAAGGATGGTAGAGCTGGCGATAGGGTAGGGGTCTAAACTTCACCTAGGACAGTCCAGTTGGATATTTTATAAATGCAGAAACAGAACATACTTCAGTCAGGGCTTCTCCGAAGTCACAAGCAGCGAGTGGCAGTCAGACTCAGTTGTTTTGAACAGGGTGTTCACATTTCAATCCAAAAAATGGAGATTTAATATTAAAATGGAAATTGATGGTAAGGTAACATACATGTTAACAACTAGTCAGAAATGAGCATTCTTGGGGCTGGAGCGGTGGCTCAGTGGTTACAGTGCCTGCCCAGCATGCGCTAGTACGTGAGTTCAAACCCCAGCACCATGTACACAACTAAGTCTTGGAGCAACGAAGGCCATGTGAAAAACTAAATAAAGATTGTTTCTCTCTCTCTCTCTCTCTCTCTCTCTCTCACTGTACCTCTTTCTTTAAAAAAAAGAAAGAAATGAGCATTCTTGAACTGTGAATATTTCTATTACAGAGGATAATTGTATGTTCCCTTAAGTAGTAGATGTAAATAACATTATCTATTGTATACCATATCAACTCATTTAATTATCCCTAAAGCTATGTGTAAATATTATTATCTATAAAGTAAAAAGTCAGCACATTATAGTCAGTACTTAAGTGTGAAGAAACAGAGGTTCTAAGTAACTACCAAGGTCATGCAACTAGAATACCTAGCAGGGTGGAGTCCAAGCCCTCATTCTTCCCAGGAAAATCCGCACAGACCATAGATGTCAGTAAGGTAATTTGGCAAAATCTGGTTTATTCCTATAAAATGTTAAATGTGGAACATAAACATATATGTGGAAGTCATGCCCTTACCCTTTCTAAGCAAATTTAAATTTTAATTGGGGCAATGAACAACTTCGCTAGTATAGTTTTTGGCAAAGATGAATTCTGAGCCTGGGATTTACTGTTTTGTGATACAGTAAGTTGAATATCTTAAAGAGAGAGATGTGGGGAAAGAGGAATTGCATCATGGCTTTAAATTAAAGTGGAGCTAGCTATAAATCAAAGGACTGGATTACACAGTCTCATAATGAATAAATAGGATGTAAAGCTCAGATTACCAGATACAGTTTTGGTTTTGACTTAAACTTGAACCTATAAACCATTGTATTATCTTTATTTTTAAGATAAAAATTGGTATACTGAAAAAAATCTTGAAATGTTGGCATGCCTACAGGTGAATAACTGTGACATATACTGACCAGTTACGAAGTTTGTGTTAGACTTGCATATGAAAACAATCAGACGCAACATTTATGAATTTTGAAGGGATTTTTGCATATTTTGATCTCTTGTATTTTGACATTTGTGACCTTAATGAAGACAGGACAGAAAAAATATTATTAGACTAATTGTCAGATCAAGAACTCTAATGAATGAGGAGAAATGGAAGAGGTCAATTACTTCCCCACCCTCTGCTCCTTCATTAGCCCTGGGTAAGTCCTACATACCACATTAAACTCCACCCTCCCCTGAGTACACCCTTCCTAACTAGGCCATTCAGGAAACTAGGATAGAAGTTCACCTAGAGGAATGGAGTTGACTCAAAGATAAGTCAATGCTGACAATTATATTATTTGGGAATTTCAGGTTTATGCATGACAGAATATCTGATTCAAAGTATTTTAACAACAACAAAAAAAATATAGCTACTGGTTTATGAAGCTGAAAGGAAGGATTTGTCCCACACATTGCTGGGATTTATACTTTGAAAACTTCCATCAGGACTTACCTTCTGTCCGTCCCTTTGCCCTTTCTGCTGAGTTACACTTCACAGAGTTGGACTTCACAGAGGCTGGGTGGCAGCTCTGGCCTCATGTCCTCTCCTTTTCAAGTTCCACTTCTCAAGAGGACTCAGCAAAAGTTTCATCGTATCTTATCGGCTCTGTGCGGAATCCCATGGCTGATTCTGCACAGAGAAAATAGGATACGATGACAAAGCTAAATGTAAACGTTAAAAAAATACCAGATGTTCTCTAGAAGAACCAGAAAGTCATAATGAAGTAGAAGCAGCGAAAGCAAGGAAAAGGAACAATCTACAAAGAGACTCAGAGGCTGTGGAATGTGAAGGAAAGGGGTGAGGAGAGAGAGATTATTTGGTGTCTTTCTACTTTCCATGAAACCTATGCTTTCTTGCTAAAAAACCCTTTAAAAAATGATTCAAACAAAGTGATTTACTGTAAACAAGTGACCATGACTAAGATAGTTCAGATTCCTTTCACCCATTAACGCCTGATTCCAGGTAGTTTGTAGATGTCTTACAGATAACTTCTGCCTTCACTGGGAAGAGCTTGCCAAACAGATCATACAAAAATTAGATGTATGATTTAAATGAAATGATCTCAGAGACCCATGAGACTTGAGGTTCTGAGGATTTTTGGTTTTCAGATAATACCTGCACTCAATTTCATGTAAAACTCACCCTTCTGCAACCTTCCAGTCCAACTTTTTCCCTGGGGTAATGGAGGAGGAGAGAAATGGAAGAGGTCAATTACTTCCCCACCCTCTGCTCCTCCATTAGCCCTGGGTAATACCACATTAAACTCCAACCTCCCCTGAGTATACACTTCCTAACTAGGCCATTCAGGAAATTAGGATATAAGTTCACCTAGAGGAATGGAGTTGACTCTATTGATTACCAATGGGGTTGAGCATGAATTGGCCACACTTCCTTTTAAACAGTATCTTATTTTCAAATAAGAATACTTAGGGGGCTGGAGCTGTGGCTGGCTGGTTACGGAGCTTGCCCAGCATGCATGAGTATGCAAGTTCGAACCCTAGCACCATGTACACAAAGAGGTCTCCGAGCAACGAAGGCCACATGAAAAACTAAATAAAAATTGTTTCTTTCTATCACTCTCTCTCTCTCATTGTCTCACTGTCCCTTTCTCTTAAAAAAAAAAAAAAAGAAAAGAAAAAAAAAAGAATACTTAGGCAGGGGCTGGAGTGGTGGCTCAATGGTTGTGGCGCTTGCCTGGCATACACAAGTACACAGGTTCAAACCCCAGCACCCATGTATACAACTAAGTGTCAGAGCAATGAAAGCCATGTGAAAAACTCAATAAAAATTGATTCTCTCTCTCTCTCTCTCCTCCTTCTCTCTTTAAAGAAGAAGAAGAAGAAGAATACTTAGGCAAGTGAGGTGGAGACACCTCAAAAAAAATTCCCTTGAATCTGAGATGGGCTACAATAAAGACATATCAATCTGTTGTTTGAAAGAAAACTAGGGAAACCGGGAAAGGAGATTCTGGAATGACTCCAAGAAATCCATCTCAAGTTTTCTGCTGCTGTCATCTTCATTTGACATTCACTAAATACAAATTAGAGGACCAGGGAGATTGATTTGCTCTTTAAGATGATAGGAACACGTTTTATTCAGTTTCTGCTGCAGAAGTCAAAGCAGGGAGACTGGTGGGACCACCTTTGGACAAATATTATTTGTGGAAACCATTGTTTCTATTCTCATACTTCACAGAGATTCTGTAGTATAAGCAGAGGGCTGAGTTTCCAGGGCTGCTTGTGTTCTGTCATGATGAATAAATCCAAGTAGAACGCCATCAGCCCCAGTATCGGCATGCCTTTTTGAAATTCTCTTGTATGGAGCTGTCCAGAAGTACCAGCTCCAGTCACCTGGCATAGGTCCCTGCCCCAGCCAGCTAGACAACTTTGATTTTGGGCTTGCCAAATAATTCCAATGAAATTCTCTTATCTTGCCAAAACCATTATGTCATTTTTTTCTCTTTTTTGGGAGGACTAGAAACTAGGCCTCATGCAGACTAGGCAAATGCTCTGCCACTGAACTATATCCCCAGCCCATTTTGTCCCTTCTTAGTACCATTGATACACTGGGAATGTCATAAACTCCTTTCTCTTTTTATAATTGCTAGAATGAATGTGGAATGGAGAAAAGAAATTTACCATTTAAGCCAAGCTATGCAGAGATATGTTAGGTCACATTGGGCAATAGGGAAAGGCTCTGAGAATTGAACTTAGAGATTCATACAAGAAGCTCACCCCTTTGTGTACTGTTTTTTAATGGCCATTCTCTGACCTGAGGATTGATTAGCATTCTTTTCTATTGGCTTACTTTAGTTCTTACTTGTCTAGGGAAAGTACCTGTTTCCAAGGCTGACACCCACAATCCATAAACAAAGAATGAAGGTCATGTACATAGGAGCTGGGGAGTATGGGAGGTACCTGTTCAAAATACATCCTCCCATCTACGAGATTTTATTCTTATGGAATTTTAGTTTGTTATTTATACTTTCCTGATCCTAATTCACTTTTTGTATTCTAATTATGCTAAAAGTGAATTTATTCCAGAGCTGAACGATTTCTTCAGGAATCAAAAAGCATCCATTATTTCTGCAATATTTGGCTAAATCAGCTTGTGTCTATCATCACATTGGCCCTGTAGCTCTGTGAGGGGTGGTATGCAGGGATTGCTATTAAATGATTGGTTCACGTCATATCCAACAAATTACAACCTCTTGCTACCATAAAAATCTGTGCCTGAGCATAATGAGGGGCAGTGCTGTATAGGGAGAAGGTTCTGGAAGAAGATCCAGATGCTGGGGGTCTAGTTTTAATTCCTTAGTAGCTTGATGACTGACTATACAACTTTAAACCTTTTTCCTCACCCATGAGATGAAGCCACTGGGTCAGGTGGTCTCTAAAGAGGCAGGAGAGCACAGTGACCGAGGTTGGCATCCTGGCTGCACTGTTCTCTAATGGTTTGTTATTTTTATCTCTGTTTAAGTTGCTTTCTTTAAAAAAAAAAAAACAAAACTGTGGAATGGGGATCACGAGTTGATGTTAGGATCAAACAACCTAAGACATAAAAAGTAGCCGGAAGAGAGTTTGGCTCATAATAAAGGCCCAAATGTTTCACGGGCAGTATCACCTCCTAAAACATCTTGAAGCTGACAGTAGGACCTTGTCCATTCCACCATGGAGATGTAAATGGCAGACTGAATATTCCAACTTGGTTTGTGAAATAAAATCTGTGTTTGAGAAAGTTAGAACACAATACAAAATTACCTGATTAAACTTAGACACCCCATTTCTTTTGGGGATGGAAAGAATGAGGAATGCTGACAACTTTTAGGTACATAGGACATGATTTTTCAGGAACTCGATAGCCATGAAGAACACACAATGGCCCTACATGAGGTCTGTTGGACCCACAGAACAGAGAGTTGTTTGTAAATAATTCTGTATGGGGCTAAAATAGAAAACAGTGGAGAGGGCCAAAGGTCCATCAGGTAGGCTGACAGACCAGTCTATCTTCCTAAAGCACGAGT
Source organism: Aplodontia rufa (assembly GCA_004027875.1). Classification (NCBI taxonomy): domain Eukaryota; kingdom Metazoa; phylum Chordata; class Mammalia; order Rodentia; family Aplodontiidae; genus Aplodontia; species Aplodontia rufa. The sequence continues at coordinate 295 of PVKS010003481.1, read as the reverse complement.
CTAGCTATTGAAAGATCAGGGAGGGGACCAGAATAATTTCTTCTTTGGTAGATCCAGACTTTAGGCAGTCGAGAGAACTTTGCAGAAAACCTTTCCCTATACTGAGAGGGGAAAAAAACAAGGGGAGATCAGAGGGACCTTGTTTCTGGCCTACTTTTATTTTATTTTATTTTATTTTATTTTTGAGCAACCTTACAAGATTTTAAAAAATAATATAAAATGTGTATATATTCTTGATATTGCATTTATCCCCAGGAGTGCCCCCCGCAATTACCCTCCCTTCTCCCTCCCTTCC
>PVKS010003480.1:0-103215 GCA_004027875.1 Aplodontia rufa | reverse complement strand
TTTGTTTGTTTTTTGTTAATTATTTTTTCACGTGGTTTTTATTTTTCCTCCACTTAGTTGTGTATATGGTACTTGGGATTGAACCCTGGTCCTCACCCGTGCAAGGCAAGTGCTCTACCACTGGTCCACTTCTCTAGCCCCTGCTTTTTTTTCCTTCCTTCTCTCCCTCCCTCCTTCCCTCCCTCCCTCCCTTCCTTCCTTCCTTCCTTCCTTCCTTCCTTCCTTCCTTCCTTCCTAAACTTTTAGGTAAACTAAGAAAAAGATGGCTCAAATCAAATCGGAAACAAAAGAAGAGCATTAGGACTGATACCATGTAAACGAAAAGGATCACAAGATACTAGTATGAACAAGTTACGCATCAACAAATTGTTTCACTTAAAACTTATTTCTTTAATCTAGAAGGAATAAAAGAATCATACACACATACTGTTTAACAAAACTTAATCATGAAAAATAAAATTCTGAACAGTTCAATAATGAATGAAGAGATTGATTGAGTCAGTAGTAAAGATCCTCCATCTCCCATCAAATCCCTAGCTTCACAGCTGAATTTTATTGTACATTTGAATAGAACTAATACCGAATTTTCTCTAACCTTTCCAAAGAACTGAAGAAGAAGAAGTATATCCAAACTCATTTTTTGAGGCCACCATTAATTTGGTCATAAAGTCAAACAAGAATTCTAAAGACAGAAAATTACAGACCAATGTCCCTGATGAGATGATGCAAAAATCTTGAAGAAACAATTAGCAAACTAAACTGAACAGTGCATTAGAACTGTTGTTCATTATAACTGGGATTTATCTTAAGGATGGAAGGATTGTATAACATATCCAAATCTATAAATGTGATGTGTAACATTAACAGAATGAAGGGAAAAAAACATGATCAAAACCAAAGGTATAGAACAAAATGTAATAAAATTCAATATCTTTTTATGATACAACTTATCAATAAATAAGGTATACAAGGAATGTATCTCAACACCATAAAGACCATATGTGACAGATCCACTGCTAGGGTCATACTTAATAGTGAAAAGTTGAAAGCTTTTATTTTAGGATCAGGAACAAGGCAAGGATAGCTACTCTGACCATGTCTATTCAGCATTGTGCGGGAAGTCTTCACTAGAGTAATTAAGTGAAATAAAAGATATCCAAATAGCAAAGTTATAAGTTAAAATGACCTTGTTTGCAGATAGTGTGACCTTACATATTAAAAAAAAACTCAAAAGACTTTATCAAAAAATTATTAGAGCTAGTAAACAGATACGGTAAAGTAGGATTCAAAATCAAGGTACAAAAAACAGCATTGTTTCTATACACTTGAAAGAAAACTAGCTGAAAATGAAATCAAGGAAATATTTAAAATAATTACAGAAAAATAAAAGTATTTAGGAATAAATTTAACTAAGCAAGTGGAAGATCTCCACACTGAAAACAAGAAAACATTGTAAGAACTTGAGGAGCACACAAATAACTGTGAAGTTATTCCTTCATAAATTGGAACAATATTGTTAAAAATGTCCATACCACTCAAAGTACTCTGAAGATTCAGTAAAATTGCTAGCAAAATGTCAATTCCCTTTTTCACAGAAATTGAAAAAATTTATCCTGAAATTTATATAGAACCACAAGACACAAATTAGCTAATGCAATCTTGAGTAAAAAGTGCAAAACAATGCATCCGCTACCTAACTTGAAAATATACTACCAAAACTGTAGTAACTAGGCCTGCATGGCATAAGAACAGACTTTACTTCAAATGGAACACAGTAGAGTACCTAGAAATAAATCCATACACTTATTGTCAGTTGACTCTTGACAAATTTGGTAAAAACAAAGGGGAAATGAAATGACAGTCTGTTCAGTATTTGGTGTTGGGGAAACTGGGTGTTCACATCCAGAAGCATGAGATTGGACCATTAGCTGGCACCATATACAGAACTCAACTCAAAATGATTTAAGAACATAAATGTACAATCTGAAACTGTACTAAAAGAAGACTGGAAACAAGCTGCTTAACACTGGTGTCAGCAGTGTTTTTTTTTTAAATATATAAATCCTAAAAGGAAAGCATCACAAAAGTAGACAAATGAGATGCACCAAACTGAAAAAAAGCTCTGAATAAGGATGAATCAACAAAATAAGGAGAAAACCTATGGAATGATGAGAGAAAAGACTTTCAAACTATACATCTGAGAAGGGATTAATACATAAAAAATACAAGGAACTGAATAGCAAGAAAATAAATAATCCAGTTAAAAAGCAGGCAGAAGACCTGAATGGACATTACATAGAACACACGCACTCGCACACAGCAGCGCACACATGTGAAGCCCCAACTCGTAAATGAATAAGTACTCAAAATGACTAATTGCTCAAGAAATGTAAATTCAGACTACAATAAGATACCTTGCTAGAATGGTTAATATAAAAAATATGACCGTTTATGTTCGTGAAGACGTGGAAAAAAGGGAACCCTTGCACATAGGTGGAGGAATATAAATATAGTTATTACAGAAAGTAGTTTGAATGTTCTTAAGAAATTAAAAATGGGACTGCCAAGATTCAGTGGTTCCGTTATTGAGTGTATAACCAAAGGCAATGAAATGATTATGTCGAAACAGAGATCTGTGCTCTCATGTTCATTGTAGCCTTATTCACAGTAGCCAAGATAGTTAAATGAAGTATCCATCAATGGATGAATGGATTTAAAAAATCTTGTGCATGTGCGCAATGTAATGTTATTCAGCCATACAGTGGGTAAAATCTGTTTTTTTAGAGGGGGAAACAACATTGGATGGAACTTGAGACATTATTTAAGTGAAATAAGCCAGATACCAAATGACAGATGCTACATGGAAGTAGAATAGTTGTTTCCAGGGGCAGCATAGATGGATACAAAATTTTCAGTTAGGTAGATATTAGTTCAAGTTAATAACAAGTATTGCTTTCTTGGAAATTGCTCAGAAAGTACATTTTAAGTGTTCTTACAAAAATAATATGCATGTAAGTTACTGCATATATTAGCTGTATCTAGCCATTCCATAATGTATTCATATTTTAAAACATGTACATGTGATAAATATATATAATTCTCATTTGTAAACTAAATAAATGAATACAAAACTTGAAAAATGTCTAGTGTTTTATGTCAAAAAGGTCTGTATGAGTGAAAATCTTGTAAGGATGGAATGCTAATGATCACAGTTTTGGGTGTTTAATATGGGTAAGATAGACAAAGGAGTGATTGTCTGGAACAAAAAGGAGACAAAGGTCTTTTAAGTTTAAGGTAAATATTTTGAGGGATAATGGTATTGGAATGGAGCAGAAACACAGACATTGACATTGAAGTCACCTTGCTAATGACTTAATAATGGGTAGCAAAATAGAGCCTTTAGTCTGTGAGTATAACTTAGAACAGAGGAGAGCCATAAAGCATTCAGGTAGTTAGGTTAGTTTCAAGTGAGGATTTTTTGTTTTGTTTGGGGGTTGATAGGCATTGTTTGTTTTTAATAAGGGTATTAGAAGAATGATGGTAGACTTAGGGGTTTTAGGACTCTTCAGTCTCACATAAAAGTACTGCAGGAGAGAACCAGGATGTAGTGAAATTTAACAGGTTGAGGAGTCATTATATAAAGCATTTGAAGATGAGGCACAGCTAATAAGTGGGTTGCCTGAGATCTTGGTGGACTGTTAGGACAATGAGTCAAGGTTAAAGAATGGAGAGTATAGATGAAACCTTCACTGATAATAAAAACAAGGATGATGTCATTGTGAGGAATGATAAGATGTTTGTTAAAAGTTTCTGTGAATCTCTGGTGTTAAGTCCAGATTGTGTGAAGTAAGCTCACAACATGTTTAACTTGAGCATGCTAACAGCAAATTAGACCTACCATTATATCTCAGCAGAGCTAAGGTTCTAGCCATAGTTAAAGTGGGAAATTAGCTCTAAACCTTCATATTTGCCACCATTTCTCAAGCCTATACCTCTAGAAACTGTAACCAGGTAGCATTTTAGTAAGGTGTAAGGATGTCCTCGTTTGTTCTACCATAATATTTTATGTCTTAATTTACAAAATAAATGAGGGTAATTTGTTAATGACAACATTCCACATATGCTGAAGCATGATTTTTTAATTTTTGTGGTACTTGGATACATATTTGCTTTTGGTGTACCTTGAATGTGTTTTAAATACACACTTAGTGAACACTTTGAGTTCATTTTAAATAGTAATTTATGTATACACAAAGATGATGCCTATCGAGGAATTTCTTAGTATTTCCTTGGATACAGAGAAACATAGCAAAGATTTTTAATAGCTAGATACCATTTTGTAGTTCAACCTAGAAATAAATGTAACAGCAACCCAGATATTTTTTTTTATAATATGTTTATTCTATCTGGGTTTTGTTTAAACTTATAAGTACCATGTGTTAGAAAGTTTGTACATATTTAGATTTCTTATTTTCTTAATGATTTCAAAGCAATTTCTTAGTAACTTCAGATTTCTCATATTTGGTAATAACTCCCTACCCCATCTCTAACATTAAGGCTATATTTTCAGGTGTATTACTATAAATGGAGCAAGGGTAAATGTATCAAGTGATATATGGCTCATTAAAGCAAGATTGTTTATATAAATCCTCAGTTTACTCTAAATTTGGAATGCCCCAGACCAGTCCTAAGGCCATCTTTATCCTTTCTGTCCAGGTAAGAGATTTATTGTCTGTACTCTTACAACTTGCATATATCCATCTCCAACTCTGACTTACCCTCTGAATTGTAGATTTATTTATCCAACAGTTAGATGGCTACTTCTCAAAGTTAACAATTAAAAAATAAGTTTAGCAATCTTTTACTTACATATAGCTCTTGATTTTCATTCTCTCAAATTTCTTTCTCACAATATTTTGCCATCTGAATCAGTAGCAGTGTGCCCATCCTGACTCCCAGCCCCCTCGGTCAAAACCTTTGAAGCCCTCTGTCTCACATAATTTAAACCATTAACAAATCCTTTTGGCTTCACCTTCAAAATAACTAGATTTCAACCACTTTTTAATCTAGAATCAACCACTTTTTTTATTATTATTATTTCTACCTCTCTTACCCTGGTGATGAAAACCTTTCATCTTTTACAAACAAACAAACAAACAAGCAAATAACAACAGAAAACCTTGTTTCCCAGTAGTATTCCTCTTTACATTGTATTCTCAGTAGCCAGAATGATCTTTTAAAATTCTTAAGTTAACCCATTAAGTCCCAAGTTTTCAGTTTTGTGAACATAATAGATATTTAAATATTATTTCAAAGTTGCATAAATGGTATATATGTTGCTTATAGGTGTTATACATCTGGAATAATGGGACACTATGGGTTAAGACATGTTAACCTATGCTCAGAATCTTTCAAAGGCTTCCCATTTGGCTCATAGTAATATATAGAAATCTACATGGCCCTGTTGTTGGCTTCTTTTTACTTCTGTGACCTTTGTACTTCTCTTTTTCATCTCTGTCTACATTGACTTTATGCTCTTGTCCACAATCTTTGTGTTCCTAAGAGTTGTTCTATTGTCTGTAACCCGGATATCTACATGCTTTCCTTCCTTATTTGTTTCATAGCTCTATTTGAATGATGTTATATCAGAGAGGCATTCATTCCCTGACCAGCTTCATTGAAGAATGGTTACGTTCTGACTTCTCTAGTCCTCTTACCTTTCTGTATTTTTCTTCATACAATTTAATGTCATCTGACTTCTTTCATGTTGATTTCTTGTATTTCTTCTTTATCACTAGAGTGGAAGCCGAATGAGACAATAAATAGGGAATATTTACTGCATGAAAAAATGAAGAATCTCATTTATGCAAAAGGTTTCTGCCTTTTAAATTTTCTTTTGGAAGTATAGGAACAAATTTTTTAGCATCAGTTTATGTGCTAATAAACTGACTTATATTTTCACAGCTGTTGAACGTGAGGAATACCATGCCACATTTTGAGCATTTGCCTTATGACAAGTTACTGTGTTCTATACTACTCATGAGTGTTCTCAAATTAGATTGGAGCGATGAGCCTTTTAATTAGTTGACTGTGGAAACAGAGGATGGATGCTTTTAGATTCTATATGACTTCTAAGTGTATTTTCATGTACAGAAGCATTTATGAACCAAATAATATCTCAAAATATTTTCTGAACTGAAGATAGAAATTTCTTTAATCATGTAAATGGTGGTTCTCTTGTCATGATTTTTCTCATGTGGATTCTTTTGTCATGTTCTTTGTTCTCCATATTGAGACTTTGCAGGTTCTTTTTGTATACTTCTTGTTTACCCTAGAACTTGGGAGGTATTCTGATACCTTGTTCCCTTCAAGATTGTGTAACTAGAAAAAGTAGAGTTAAAACTATTGTCTGTCTAGGCAGTATCATAGGAGAACCTGAAGAATCTTTATGGAGAGTCTTAATTTGCTTGATTCCAAGTACACAACATTAATATATTATTGGGTTATGTGGCTGAGGGAGATTACCATTTAATAAATAGGCAGTTATAAGATGTAAAAATGGAGTAATAGAGTAAATATAGGTTGCTATGGGAGCATAGGGGAGGGATACCTAATTATCTTAGAGGTGATTTTATCTAAGCTGAAACCTCCAGCATGATGGGGATAATGAAGGACGAAAGTGTTGTAGGGAAGAGGAATACCTTTTCTAAGATCTGGAGTCAGAGAAGACATCGGAACAGGTGCACTGAATGGCCTTTTCATTATTGATGGTATGGTGAGGTGATGGGAGAAAGTGTGAAAAACGTAGTCATAAGTAGAAAGCCATGATCATCAGATTGTGAAGGATCTTGAAACAGAATTGAAGTCCTTGGTTTTGCCCTGATCCACAGGGAGTCATGCTCTGGGCATGTTAATGATATGAGTCACAGTCTATCCACTGTTCTACCATAGGAAACAACATATAGACCAGTACCTTCTGCTTTAAATACAAAGAAACATATTCTTAGTTCGCAGTAGGGATGGTTGATGGAATAAACTGCCTTGCTATTCTCCCCAAAATAATAAAGGCAGAAGTATTTGATTCATGAGGTCCTTTATTTGTTTCTAGAATAATTAGGAGGACTAAGTGATTATAATGTACATAAGTCATTAACTAGATTTTGATGAATGCTTGGTCATTTTGTTAGCATATCAGTTTTGGACCCTGTTGCCCATACCAGAAATCTGTACATTACCTTCAGATCTTCCCTGCTTGTGTATCTCCTGCAAACTATTTCTTTTAAATATTTCTTATGTCATTTTCATTTTTTTTCTTTCTTGTTACTTCTTCCTCCTTGGAATACAACTTCTATTTACTACCTAATTGATTGCCTGCCTCCAGTTATATACATTTTGGTCTCAGTTTAGAATTTGGAATTATTGTAAAAGCAAATTTGATTATTCACTTACCTGCATAAAATCTGTTAGTGTCTAAATAACTCTGTTGGTTCTTATCTGTTGTTTTTTGACTCCTGCAAATTTCTGGAATAAATAAACATGCATTTTTATGGGGAGAAGGTCATTAAATTGCGCTCTTCTGTTGGCTAAAATTAGTGTTATGTCATGAATATGAGGTTTCCCTTAAACTCTAGGCTCTTTTGTCTTGTAGTACCAGTTTTTTTTCCAGGTCTCTTAGACATTTTTTTTTTCCAGGTCTCCTCTTACACATTTTTCTATGTCCGAAGCATTCTTCACCTTTTATGTCGTTGACCCAGTCATCTTTTGGATTCTTCTGTACTAAACTACCTCTTTATATTGGCTTAACTCTTTCTGTAGGGCATCCCAATGATCTCTAGAACTCTTCCATCTTGTAAAACAACTGAAACTGTATCCATTGAATAATTGCTTCGTTCCCAGCTCATTCCCCTAATTCATTGACACATGCCATTCTCCTTTCTATATCTAAAATTTGTTTGAGATATTTTATGAAATATTTGTCTTGTTGTGACTAGCTTGTTTGGCATTGCATAATGTCCTCTAGTTTCATTCAAATGATAGCATGTTACAGAATTTCCTTTTTAAAAGTTGAGTAAAATTGCATTGGGTGCATACTACACATATTCTTTATCCAACCATTTGTTAATAGACATTTAGGTTGCTTCTACTTCTTGGCTATTATTATAAATAATGCTACAATAAATTTGAGTGTGTGGATGTCTTTCTGGGATCTCATTTCGTTTTTTTTTTTTGTTTGTTTTTTGATATATTACCAGAAGTAGGGTTACTGGAACTTTTTTTTTTTTTTAAACAATGGTTTTAGGTTCATAGCAAAATTGGGGGGAGGTTAAAAGGGCTTTCCCATATACTCGTATATCTGCAGAAACTCCTCCATTATACACCCATGTTCTCTACCAGAGTGGTACAGGTGTTAAAATGGATGAACCTACATTGTTATATAACATTTGCCCAAAGTCTATTCTTTATATTGAGATTTGTTATTGATGTGGATTAGCACAATTTATTGACATGTATCCACCGTTATAGTATTGTCCATAGTATATTCATTGCCCTAAAATTCCTGTGTTCTGTTTATTATTCCCTCTCCCCAACACCTGGCAATTACTGATTTTTTTTCCTGTCTCCATAGTTTTATCTTTTCCAGAATATCATATACTTTGAATCATAAAATGTGTAGCTTTTTAAGTTGGACTTTTTTCACTTTTATGTATTTAAGTTTCTCCCAGGACATTCAATGACTTTTTAGTGCTAAATAATATTCTATTTTTGGTTGTGTCAAAGTTTATGCATTTACTTACTGAAGGATATCTTGCTTGTTTATAAGTTTTGGCAGTTAAGAATAAAGCTGCTTTAAACATCCATATGCAAGTTTTTGTGTGGACATGTTTTTAACCTCTTTGGGTAAATGAGTATGACTGTCAGATCTTACGGTCAGAGTATGTTTAGATTTGTAAAAGACAGCCAAATTGTCTTCTAAAGTAACTAGCATTTTACATTTTCAATATCAATGAATGAGAGTTCCTGTTACTCTTCATTTAGTGCTGTCAGTAATGTGGATTTCGGCTATTTCAATAGGTAGGGTAGTGGTATCTTGTTACAATTTGGATTTTTCTGATGACACATGATGGGGAGCATCTTTTCATGTGCTTAATTGCTTTTCTTTATCTTTGATCTGTCAAGATATCTTATCCTTTTAAAAATCAAGTTGCTTTCTTTTTTTTTTTTTAAGAATGGGAGAGAAAGAATCGATGTTATCTGTGTTTTTTTGTTTTTTGATTTAAATCTGGCCCTTGTTTCTCCAACACTCATCTGTGTATTTGGTGCTGGGGTTTGAACCTGGGTCCTCACACATTCCAGGCAAGGGCTCTACCACAAAGTCACCACTCCAGCCTAAGCTGCTTGTTTTCTTACTGTGGAGATTTGAATGTTCCTTATATATTTTAAGTAACAGTTCTTTTTCAGATGGGTCTTTTGCAAATATTTCTTCATGTTGCTTGTCTTTTCATTTTCTTGATAGTGTCATATTGTCCCATTTGTGGAATACAAAGTTTTGATTATAATGAAATTAATTCTTTTATTGGGGATAGTACCTTTGGTGCCCTATTTAAAAGGTTATCTCCATACCCAAGATCTGGATTTTCCCCAGTGCCCTGTTGATGGATACCTAGATATGTTCCATAACTTGGCCGTTGTGCATTGTACTATTGTAAACATTGGTATGCATGCATCACTATTGTATGCTGAGTTTAATTCTTTTGAATAAATTCCCAGGAGTGATATAGCTGAATCTTCTGGTGGTTCCATTCCTAGTCTTTTAAAAAACCTGCATACTGATCTCCAGGGATTGTACTAATTTACAGTCCCACCAACATTGTATAGGTGTTTCCCCCCTTATCCTTGCCAGCGTTTATTATTTGTGTTCTTTTTTAATTAAGAAATTTAGTTATTGTACAATAAAAAATGCATCCAACAAAACAATATTATATGTATATATTCTTAAATTAGATTTACCCTCTAGATCCCACCCTATTCTACTACCCTTGCCCGCCCCCCCTTCCTGATACCTCTCTATAAATACCCTAGGTTATGTGTTACTACGCCTTTGCTGGTCTAATACATGAGAGTTGACCACCTTTCACATAGGCCTGGTCCAGCCTCCACAAATGAGTGAAGACATTTGACTTGGCTCTCTGGGTTAGGCTAGCTTTGCTGAACATGATTTCTTCCATCGCCATGCATTTACCTTCAAAGGCTTCAGTATCATTGTTTGTAAATTGCTGAGTAGGACTCCATGGTGTATGTATATGTGTGTGTGTGTGTGTGTGTGCGCGCGCGTGTGTGTATATATATATATACGTATATTATATATCTCACATCACAGTTTTTGGATCCATTCATCCAGTGAGGGGCATCTGGGTTGTTTCCAGATGTAAATTGAACTGCTATGAACGTAGATTTCACTGTGTCACTGTAATGTGCTGATTCCAACTCCCCTGGAAAAATACCCAGGAGAGGGATAGCTGGATCATATGGTGGGTTCATCTCTAATTTTTTGAGGATTCTCCACATTGCTTTCCAGAGGGGCTGTACGAGTCTGCAGTTCCACCAACAGTGTGCTAGTGTTCCTATCTCTGCACAACCCCTCCAGCATCTGTTATTATTTATATTCTTCATTTTTGCCAATCCGACTGGCATGAGGTGAAATCTTAATGTAGTTTTCATTTGCATTTCTCTGATTACTAGTGATTTCGAGCACTTTCTCTTCTATTCATTGGCTTGATCAGTGTCCTCTGTTGAGAAGTTTCTATTTAGCTCTTTAGCTCATTTATTGATTGGGTTGTTAGTGTTTTTGAGGTTGAGATTTTTGAGGATTTTGTAGATTCTGGATATTAGTCCCCTGTCAGAAGAATCACCGGCCATGATTCTCTCCCATTCTGTAAGAAGTCTTTTGACAATTTTGATCATTTCCTTGGCAGTGCAAAAGCTTTTTAGCTTTATGACATCCCACTCACTGCTTTTTGAGCAGTAATTCTTTGATTTTAGGAGACATGTTGAGAAAGTCTTTACCTACTCCCAAATGCTGGAGTGTTGGTCCTAATTTATCTTCCAGCAGTTACAAGGTAGCTTGTTTAATTCCTAGTTCCTTGATCCATTTCGATTTGATTTTGATGCAAGGTGAAATATAAGGGTCTAATTGCAACTTTCTGCAAGTGACTGTCCAGTTTGACCAGCACCATTTGTTGAATAGGCTGTCTCTGTTTCATTTTATATTTTGTCCCCCTTTGTCAAAGATTAGATGCTTAAAGATTTGTGGGTTTGTTTCAGACATTGGTCTATTCCATTGGTCTTCATTCCTGTCTCGATACCAGTACCATGCTGTTTTTAATAATACAGCTCTATAGTGTAGTTTTAGATCTGGTATAGAAAAACCACCTGTTTCGTCTTTCTTGCTTAGTAATGTTTCGGCTATTCTGGGTTTCTTATTGTTCCAAATGAATTTGAGAATTGCTTTTTCTATATCTGTAAGAATCACATTGGTTATCTTGATGGGGATTGCATTGAATCTATGTAGAGCTTTTGGTAGAATGGCCATTTTTATTAAATTGATTCTGCCTAACCAAGAGCATGGAACATCTTTCCATCTTCTCAGGTCATCTTGGATTTCATTCTTCAGTGTCTGATAATTTCTGTTGTAGAGGTATTTGACTTCCCATGTTAGGTTAATTCCCAAGTATTTTATTCTTTTCGAGGTTATTGTGAATGGGACTGATTTCCTGATTTCTTCTTCTGCTCTATTATTGTTAGTGTATAGGAAAGCTATCGATTTATGGGTATTGATCTTGTATCTTAGCGTGCCACTTGAAGTTCAAGCAGTTTTCTGGTGGAGTTTTTTTGGATATTCCAGATAGAGGATCATATGGTCAGTGAAAAAGGAGAGTTTGACTTCCTCTCTTCCTATTACTATCCCTTTGATTTCCTTCTCTTGCCTTATTGCTCCAGCTAGGGTCTCAAGAACAATATTGAACAAAAGTGGTGAGAGCAGACAGCCTTGTCCTGTTCCCGAGTTTAGTGGAAATGCTTTCAGCTTTTCTCCGTTTAGTATTTTACTCGCTGAGAGTTTGGCATATATAGCCTTTACATAGTTTAAATAGGTTTCTTTGTTCCCTATCTTCTCTAGAGTTTTGAGCATAAAACGATACCGAATTTTATCAAAGGCCTTTTCTGCATCATATAATCTTATGTTTTTTGTCCTTAATTCTGTTTAAGTGATGTATTACATTAATTGTTTTGTATATGTTGAACCAGCCCTGCATGCCTGGGATGAAGCCCACTTGATGATGATGAATTATCTTCTTGATAAGTTTTTGAATACGGTTTGCTAGAACTCTATTAAGGATTTTTGTATCCAGGTTCATCAGGGATATTGGTCTGTAGTTTGTTTTTTTGATGTGTCCTTGTTGGGTTTTGGTATCAGAGTTACGGTTGCTTGATAAAAAATGGGAGAGTTCCCTCCTTTTCAGTTTCTTGGTATAACTTAATAAGGAGAGGTGTTAGTTCCTTCTCAAAAGTGTGGTAAAAGTCAGCAGGGAAACCATCAGGTCCTGGGCTTTTCTTCTTTGGTAGATAGACCTTTAATTGCTATATGGATTTCAGTGCCTATTATTGGGTTCTTTAGGAATTCAGTATCATCCTGTGTCAATTTAGGGATGTTGTATGTGTCTAATTTGGAGGAGTTTAGGTTTTTGAAATAAGATCTTATAATTTGTTGGATTTCCATGGGGTCAGTGATAATCGCTCCCTTTTGGAGATTTTACTGATTTTCTTCATTTGTCTCCTCCTTTTCATGAGATTGGCTAGGGGTCTATCTTATTTATTTTTTCAGAGTACCAGCTCTTTGTTTAATCAGTTCTTTTTATTTTATTTATTTTTTGTTCTCAATTTCATTGATTTCAGTTCTGATCTTGATTATTTCCTATCTTCTGATTTTGGGGTTAGATTTTTCTTTGTTTTGAAGGGCTTTGAGATGGAGCATAAGCTTATTTATTTCGGATCTCTCTTCATTTTTAATGTGGGCACTCAGTGCTATAAATTTTCGCCTTAGGAATGCTTCCATGCTATCCCAAAGGTTTTGATGTGTTGTGTCTTCATTCTCTTTCTCTTCCAAGAATTTTTTGATTTATGCTCTCATGTCTTCTTGGATCCATTCTTCATTTAATAGAGTATTTTCAATCTCCATGAATATGTGTGTTTTCTGTTATGATTTTTGCTTTGATTGCTAGGGTCATAATGTTATGGTCTGATAGGATATTATTTGTATTCTTGATGTTTGCCATGCTAACTGGAATGAGATGAAATCTCTGTAGTTTTGAATTGAATTTCCCTGATAAAAATGTCAAAATTTTTGAGCTCTTTATATATTCTGGATATCAATCCTGTGTTAGAAGAATACATGGCAAAGATTTTCTCCCATTCTGTAGGTTCTATCTACATTTTTGTTTCCTTGGCACTGCAAAAGTTTTTTAATTTGGTGCCATCCAATTTACTAATTTTGGTTTCATTTCCTGAGCTTTAGTGGTCTCACTGAGAAATTGATGCCTTCACCTAAATGAAGTGCTGATCTGTGTTTTCTTTTAATAGTTGCAGTTTCTGGTCTAAAAGTTTGATCCACTTTTGAGTTGACTTGTACAGGGTGAGAGAGAGGGATCTAGTTTCATTCTTCTGCACATGGATATCCAGTTTTCCCTGCACTGTTTCTTTAAAAGGCTATCTTTTCAACAACATGCTTTTCTTATTTTTGTCAGGGATCAGCTAACTATATCTGTGTGGGTTTGTCTTTGTGTCTTCTAGTGTGTGATGTTGGTTAACATGTGTGTTTATGCTAGTGCCGTGCAGTTTTTGTTAATATAGCTCTGAAGTACAATTTGAGGATAGGAATTGTGATGCCTTCTGCATTAGTCTTACTGCTCAAAATTGCTTTGGCAATTTTATTCTTTCACATGAATTGTGGGACTTTATTTCTGGGAAACATGTTATTGTTTTGATGGGGATGGCATTGAATCTGTGTATTGCCTTTGGGAATATTGTTGTTTTGATAATATTAATTCTGTTTTTCCAGGAATGTGGGAGATCTTTCCATCTTCCTTCTTCTATTGTCCTCTCTAATTTCTTTCTTTGGTGTTCTATAATTTTCATTGTAGAGGTCTCTCACTTCTTTGGTTAGATTTATTCATATATATGTGTGTATATATACATATACATTCAGACATACGTATTCATTTATTTATTAAAACTGCTGTGTAGGGGTTTGTTTTCATGATTTCTATTTTAGCAGATTAATTATTGCTATATACCAAAGCTGTTGATTTTTGTATCCTGCTACTTTATTGTGTTTATAACCTTCAGAAGTGTTCCAGGTATAGGATCATATCTGTAAGCAGGGATAATTTGACTTCTTTTCCTGTTTGTATCCCTTTTATTTCCTTTTTCTGTATTGCTGTTGCTGAAATTTCAAATTTGAGCAGGGGTGGTAAGAGTGAATGGACATTCTTGTTCCTGATTTTAGAGGAAATGCTTTCAGTTTACCCTCAGTTAGTATGAAGTTGTGTTTGGGTTTGTCATATAAGTCCTTTATGATGTTAAGTTCTTTCATTACTAATTTCTTCAGTATTTTAACATAATTGGTACTGAATTTTGTCAAAAACTTTTTCTGCATCTAATAAGATAATCATGGGATTTTTGTCTTTCCATTTATGTGATGAATTGTTTTTATTGTTATGCCTGTGTTTCATTCATCTCTGGAACGAAACTAACTTAATCATGAAGTATAAGCTTCTTAATGTGTTTTTAAATGTTAATTGTTACTGTTTTATTACATACTTTTGTATCTACGTTCATCAGGGATATTGGTCTATAGTTTTCTTTCCTTGATCTGATTTTGGGAGACGGTTGATACTAGCTTCATATAATGAATCTGAAAGTGGTAACTCCACATTCTTAGCTGTCGTGAATATCCTGGAATAAACATGGGGTATCTCTTCAACATTCTGATTTTATTTCCATTGGCTGTATATCCAGGAGTGGGATTGATGCATTATATGGTGGTTCTATTTTTCTTTTTTTTCCAGAACCTCCTTATTATTTTTTATTATTCTTGTACTAATTCTCACCAGCAGTATATAAGGATTCCCTTTCTTCCACATCCTTTCTAGCATTTATAATCTTTTGTCATTTTGTTAGTCACAGTTCCAGTTCATATAGGTGGTTTCTTGCTGTGGTTTTGATTTGTATTCCCTAATGATCAGTGATATTGAGCATTTTTAAACATATAGTTATTGACCGTTTATTTATCTTGTGTATTATCATTGTCTGTTTTGGTCTGTTGGCCATTTGAAAAGATTATTTTGTTTTTCTGGTTATTGGTTTGTTTGAAATTGTTATATAATCTGGATATTAACCCCTTAGCAGATACTGATTTACAGATATTTTTCCCCATTATGTAGGTCACTTCTGTTTCCTTTGTTTTGCAAAAGCTGTTTTAATCCTATTTGTTTGCTTTTGTTTTCTGTGCTTTTAAGGTCTTATCCAAAAAAATCCTCTCTCATTCCAATGTTTGAAAGATTTTACTTATGTTTTCTTCTAGTACTTTATGGCTTATAGTTCTCTTTAATTCATTTTGAGTTGGTTTTTATATACAATAATAGAATAGAGGTCTAGTTTCATTCTTTATATGGATATCCTATTTTCTTAGTAGCTTTATAGACAGTGTTCTCTCTCAAATACATGTTCTTAGCACTTTTGTTGAAGATTAGTCGACTATAGGTGTAGGTTTTATTTCTAGGCTGTCTTTTCAGTTATGTTCTATATATTTGTTTTTATGCCTGTACCACATTGTTTTGCTTTCTGTAGCTTTGTAGTCATATTTTGAAGTCACAGTGTGGTGTCTTCCTTGTTTCTTTATAGCTTTTGATTTAAACTTAAATGTTTTATCTGATAAAAGTATGGCTATTTCATTCGTTTTGATACTGTTCACGTGAAATATCTTTTTTCATCTCCCTTTTTCAGACTGTGTGTGTTTCTTAGAAGTTAAGTGAATTTCTTGTTGTTGTTGTTTATTCAGTCACTTTGTGTCCTGTGGAGAATTGAGTCCATTCATAATAATTCATCTGTAATTATTGATTGGTAATGTTTTATTCCCACCATTTCATAATTTGCATTTTCTTTACTTTGTTGTGCTTTTCGTTCTCCTTCCCCTAGTCTTCCTTTGTGGTTAAGTGATATTCTCTATTAATGTTTTGATTCTTAATGTTAGTTTTGATGTTTCTGTATTTTTTTCTTCATGGTTATTGTGAGACAGATATTTTGATTATAATAAGCTATTTTGAAATTATTTCAACTTTAACGCTAATCATAAAGAGAAAACGAGGAAAAACTACTAATGAATTCCACTTGAATGCATTCTTCCTCATGTGTTGGATTTTTTTTTTTTTTTAAAGAGAGAAGGACAGTGAGAGAGAGAGAGAGGGGAACAATTTTTATTTAGTTTTTCATGTGGCTTTCGTTGCTCCAAGACCTCCTTGTGTACGTGATGCTGGAGTTTGAACTCGAGGACTTGTGCATGCCACACGGGTGCCATAACCGCGGAGCCACTGCTCCAGCCCCACATGTTGAATTTTTGATGTTCCATTTTACATTGTCTTGTGTATCTCATCTCTTAATTAATTAATGTAGTTCTTGTTTTTAATCGTTTTGATTTTTAGTGTTCATACTAAAGATTTGGAGGGTTTATATCTCATGTTTATAATATTAGGGCATTCAGAATTTTTTTTTTTTGCTAGTGGGTTTATATACCTTCCACTGTTTTGTTCTTGTTAGCATCTCTTTCTGTTTGAAGAATTCCCTTTAGTGTTTCTCGTAGGGCAAATCTGCAGGGAGAAATTCTCACAGCTTTTGTTTATCTTGGAATTTCTTTTTCCCTAGTTCATTTCTGAAGGCTAGCTTTTCTGGGTACAGTATTCTTGTTTATCAGTTCAAAAAAGTTTTCCTTTAGCAATGTGAAAATATCAAGGAACTCCCACATTTTATAAAGTTTCTTCTGAGAAAATTGTTCTCAAGCAGTTTGTTACATGCATATGAGACTTTTTTTTTTTCTGTGTTCTCTTGGCTGCTTTGAGAATCCTGTTTCTTTAACCATTGAGGGCTTGATTTAACATGTTTGACTTGTTTGAGTTGAAATTGGTGACTTGTGTCCTTCCTGTGATTGGATTGAATACTTCTATAGGTTTGGGAAGTTGTCTGTTTGTTCTCTCTTTGAACTCTTTGAATAAACTTTCTACCCCTTTCACCTTCTCAAGTTCCTCTTGAATCCCAAGAAGTTTGATACTGGCTTTCTTAATGCAGTTCCAAATTTCCCGTAAACTTTCTTCATTGTTCTTCATTCTTTGCTTTTTCCTACTGTGTATTTTCAGATAGCCCATTTTTAAGCTCACAGATTTTTTTCTTCTGGTCTCTTCTGCTGTTGATGCCTGTTATGTTTTTAATTTCTATTTTTGTACTTTTCAGCCTAAGGATGATATTTTTTAAACTGCTTATTCTCTCAAGTTTGTCTAATAAGATTACTGAACTGTTTTTCCTTTTTATAAGCATATTTAATTTCCTTTATATACCTATTTTGAATTCTGCAAAAGTTTGCATATGTCAGCTCCTTTGTGAGTGCTTTCTGTCACTTTGTCTGGGAGGTCATGTTTCCCTGGGAGTTCTTGTTTGATAGCATCTGATACCATGTGTCCATTGAAGGGTCAAGATTTTATTCCACTCTTTACAATCTGGTTCTTATCCCCATCCTTTTAAATACTAAGCAGGGTGCTTGTTTTTCCTATAGCCCGTTGTGACTTTTACTGTTAGGTTTGTTCCAGGTCTACAGTTGGTGTGCCTTTCAGAATTTACTGGTGGCATACCTAAAAAGGAGTAGTCTGGCTCATCCACAGCCAGTAGTTTGAGGCCAGGCACTGCATAATTCTTCTTGATTCTGGGCCTTACCACGAGGAGACTGGCCTCTGCTTCCCTTCTTTTGCCCCACATGGACAATTACTCTTTCCACATCTTGCTTCCAGGCACTGGGAAAGGGGATGTGGTGGGAGATCCTGTTGCCACCAAAATGTTAATGCTGGGTCATTTCTGGAGCTCACAACCCACTAGGACCACTGTCAGGACCAACACCCACCATACTCTGGCATACCTTCTCCTGAAGCTAGCTTTGTGCATAAATAGCTGTTTAAATTGATACTTCTGTGGAAAGAGAATGCTGGAGGGTCTTGCTTACATGCCTTCTTTTCCCTTGATCCCCTTGAGTCTTTCTAAGGTTTTTGACTTAATGTCTGTTTTTGGCTTATATTTGCTTGGAATATCATTTTCATCCCTTCACTTTCAGTCTGTGTGTGTTTTACTAGTGAAATGAAATTTTTTTAAGTAGAATATAGTTGAGGTTTGTTTTTACCCTTTTAGCTAGTCTGTTTTGATTGCAAATTTAATCTTTATTTTCAAGGTTATTACTCTTGTCATTTTGATAACTTTTTGGTTGTTTCATGTATCCTTTGTTCCTGACTTTCTCTTATATTATTAATCTTTGTCATTTGTTATTTTTCTATGCTGATTGTTTTTCATATTTGAGTATTTCCTCTAGCAGTGTGTTTTATACGTGCGCATGTGTTTATAATGTTATCCTTTTGATTTTGCTTGTATGAGTCTCCTAATCATTTCCTCTTAGGCTGATATAGTGATGAGTTTAAAATCTTGTTCAATTTCTGCTTCCTAAATTGGTGGCAGCCGTTTTGGTGGTTCTGACCCCCATGTTGAGTCATTTATGCAGGAATGTTAAAATATGTTTTCCTTATTGGGTAAGTTAAGTTGTGGAGTACAGCAATGATAAGCTTCTAATAAGTCAGTTCGAGTATAATGTTTTGCTTTTGGTAAGTAACGGACCGTTAACAAAAACTAAATTAGAAGCTAGCAAGCATGGTATTGGTGCTATGGATGGCAATGAGTTTGTATTTCCTTTTTCTGCCACTTGTGGATGAGATCATTCTGCTGATTGACAGTCTTTCTAGAAAGTTGCAATATGGTAATGGCATTTTTCTTTCAACTTTTTATTATGAAAATTTCTAAACATGCAGCAGAGTTGGAAGAATTTAACAACTGATATCATATGTCTGCTTCCCAGAAACTATTATTACTACTGACATTGCTTTGTCACACATCCTTCTGTTGTCAATTCCTCATCTAATTGTTTTTTGCAGTTCAGTTAATTATTGACATTAGCACATTTACCAAGGTGGAACCATTTCTTAAAGACTTGCCTTCAAGTTGTGTAGTAAATTCTGACCTTACAGATGTGATTCATTCCATAGAACTTTTATATTTTAGGATTGTTTCACTAATTCAGTCATAGAAATAAAATAAATAGTAGGAAAATATTATATGTTTTAAATGGATAAGAATTTTCAGGTGTCTCCATTAACTTTTAGAGGTCTGTTATGAAAGTTCTCATTTGATCATCAGTACTGACTTTAAGAAAGGCATATTTTTATTTAACAAATTAGTATATTATTAAAGTACTCAGTCTTTTGACAAAGTAAATTAGAATGTGAGAAAATTGTAGAAAGTAAGCTATAGATCCTGTTTTGGGAGTTTTGATTATGATCAGCAGGTAAGATGTTACCAATGGACCTAATCAGGGCAGATGTTTCACTTCATACTTATTGTTTTCCTTTCTTTGCACCCCATCTCCTTTTCCTCAACTTTCTTCCTTTCTCTTTTCCTTATTTTTTTCAGTAATACTTGAAGAAAGATACACATCTTATTGCATTTATTTGCTGAGAGAGGAAGAGAGTGAGGCAGCCAAATGATTGGATGTCAGCGGAGGACTCAGAGATTAATTAGTCTCTAAGGGTTGGCAGACTTTTTTTGTTTTTTGCCCAATGTATTGTTTATTTTGGTCTTTGAAGGCCATACAAGACTCTGTTCAAATTATTCAACCCTGCTGTTGTAGTGTGAAAATAATCATAGCTAATAGATAAATAAATGAGCTTGACTGTGTTCTAATAAACACTATGGATACAGGATATAGCAATTCAAATTTTATATAATTTTCATATGTCAAAACAGCAAATATTCTTGTCCACATACTTTTCAAGCATTTCAGAATGTAAAATATTCTAACCTTGTGAGCTATAAAAAAATATACAGGTGGCAGGTTAGGTCTGGCCCATGAGTTATGATTTAATGACTACCACTGATCAAGTAATAGCTGTGGACACGAAACTTATCAGATGGGTATTAGTAGTAGTATTTAGCTTTACATTCTTAGAATGTTGTTTTTCTGTGCTCTGAAGTTTATATGCTTTTTATTTGCCCTAAATTAGTTGGGGATACACTGATAATTTAAGTCACCTTTGAGTA
Organism: Aplodontia rufa; assembly: GCA_004027875.1. Classification (NCBI taxonomy): domain Eukaryota; kingdom Metazoa; phylum Chordata; class Mammalia; order Rodentia; family Aplodontiidae; genus Aplodontia; species Aplodontia rufa. The sequence goes on along the minus strand of PVKS010003480.1, from coordinate 82,764 downwards.
AGGAAAAAAAATAATGTTTAATATGGTTGATTTAACCAGTACTATGGAGGTTCTGGCAGACCCTCCATTTAGTCCTGTTTTATCAGTGTTGTTGCAGTTTGTAACCTGAGGACAGAGAAACCAGATCAATTTGAGAGAGTTTCTTTTTATTTTCCCCGTTGTAGTAGTAAAAAGCCCAAGTTTTATAGTCAGACCTGGAATTCAAATCTCTTATTAGATGTGACTTATTAGGTAATTCCTTAAAGCATCAGGAGAATGGGGTTTTTTTAGCTAGCCAACTCAGACTTGTGAGGGTGATGGCAGTAATTACCACAATAATAACTGCAGCTAACCTTTATATACTGGTTAGTATATGCCAGGAAATGTTGTAAGCTCTCTCTATATATTTCATTCTCACAATCATGGTTGTCGTACATACCGCTATCTTAATGATGAGGAAAAATGAGATACAGAAAGTCTAACTCCTTCAAGGTCACATAGTTAATAAAGGGTAGAGTCAGCATATGAGCTTAGGAAGTCTGGCCTTAGTGCCAGATTTTAACTGTTAAAGGATTACTGCTTTCTAAAATGGGGCTATCTATAAAGTGCCTAAGCATATAGGTCTTCAACAGATTAGCTATATATTAACTTTAAAGAATGTAGTGGTACCATTTCCTCAGGAAACTTCGTCTGTGTATGTGGTGCCCGATAACATGCACATTCAAGTGATATTTTAGGTTTTGTGTTCTTTTTCAGTTATACATTATCAATCAGATTTTTTTTCCTATAGGAGTTTTCAGGAACATATAAGAGTTAATAGGAAATCAATCACTTTCCATAAAAGGTGACTTAGATATAGTGACTTAGATTTTGAAGCTGGAAGACTTTTGGACTCCTGTTATAATCCTGGTTGCATACTTTTCCCTTGTGTAACCTTTTTTTTTTTTTTTAAGGTGTTACACATGGTCTTAAAATTAGGAGGGGTTCATCATCAAACAATCAAGAACAAAAGTGTAATGACAGAACAAGCTAAGGCTGGTGCCATTCCATGGTTTTCCCCCTTGGGTTCCCCGTGGTTCCATGTTTCCCCCTACTTAAACCCCAAGCTAATTGGACTTCTCGTGGAAGTTGGAGGTTCCCCTCCGATTAGATTCCCCTATACCACCTCCCTCAGGTCTCCTTGATATCCTTCCTATTCCTTCCCCCCCTCCCTACGTCCCCCAGCATCCTAGGCAAAGTTCACACGATCCTGTAAAAATTAATACATGTTGAGGTAGTTGTTAGGTTAGCCATCTATCGTACTGTTTCCGCTTGTATTCTAGCTTCCACAAATGAGAGAAAACATTCGACCCTTGAGTCTCAGAGATTGGGATACTTCACTTAGCATAATTTTTTCCATCTCCTTCCATTTGGCTGCAAATGCCATAATATCGTTTTCTCTAATAGCTGAGTAGTATTCCATTGTATGTATGTACCAAAGTTTTTGAATCCACTCATCTAGTGAGGGACATCTACAACTATAGTAGATTGAGCTGCTATAAACATTGAAGAAGCTGCATCTCTATAATATGCCGATACTAACTCTTTTGGGAAGATATCCAGGATTGGGATAGCTGGGTCAAAAGGTGGTTCCAGCCCTAGTTTTTTGAGGAGTCTCCACACTGTTTTCCCGAGTGGCCGTACCAGTTCACAGCCCCACCAGCAATATAACAGTGTTCCTCTTTTCCCACATCCCCTCCAGCATCTGTCATTGTTCGTGTTCTTCATTTTTGCCACTCTGACTGGAGTGAGATGGAATCTCAGTGAAGTTTTGATTTGCATTTCTCTTATTGCTAGTAATGTAGAACATTTTCTCATACGTTTATGAGCTGTTTGGACTTCCTCCATTGTGAAGTTTCTTTTTAGTTCCATAACCCAGTTATTAATTGGATTATTTGTGATTTTGGTGTTTAGTTTTTTGAGTTCTTTGTATTTTCTCCCTTGTGTAATCTTTGGTATAAGATCTGACTCCTTCATTCTGTCTCTCATTGTTAGGGGATTGGAGATAATCTTCAGGGTCATAGTTTTTAAGTGCAATAACCTTTATCAAAGTTCCTGGCAATGTGTTGAGTTTGTTACCAGACATTCAACAAGTGCTGGTTTATTGCTCACTTTCCTTTTCCATAGAATAACTTAAAATTGAAAACTGAAAGGACTCTTAAAAGTGGGAAAATGGAGGCCTAGAGAATTATTTGCTCAGGATCATGCAGCTCCTGAGACAGAAGGAGCTTAAGGAACTTCATGCAGTTCTTTTGATTTCTCCGTTTTATTTTATTGTTCACAGTCCGCCTTTATTTAGAACACATAGAAGCATTATGTATATGAAGGGTTCTTTTTTTGTTATTTTTAGGACAGAATCTGACATTTTATTATGAAAAATTGCTAGTTTATTTTGGCATTTTGAATTTGATAACTTTGGAACCATTCAAATGATGTGTATGAAATTTTGAAACTGCTAACATTTTCCCCATTCATATTTATTAATTTTGATAAAAAGTAGCATGCTTAATAGAGAAAAGAATATATTAGAAGTGAAAAAGATGAAGGAATTTTGAAAAGCCCATTCAGTCACATTGAACTGAAAATTACTATTAGCACTTTGAAACAAAAATGGGATCGTCCTAAACCTATAACTTTGTAATTAACCTGCCATTTAGTGATGCATTGGCTCAAGATGGTGTCTAAATTCAGATCCTGGGAATTATATATGTGGAATCTCTAATTCATTACATATGATATTTGTATTTTTAAGACTTTTGAAACATGTTCATGATTTCCCTCTGGAATGGAAATACCTATTTATCTTACTGTTGGGGAAACTACTACAGTTTGAGAGAGCATGTCACATATCTCCCATTCTTTACTGAAGAGTAGCAATATATATTTTAAGTCTTCTATATTCAGTTACTATATTTTCCATGTTGTAATTTTTATATTTTGCATTGTGATATCTGGAACAATAATTTTAATATTCAAAAGTAGAGTTGGTAACTACATATTCTGTTCATGCAATTTTAAATGTGTTTTGTGAATTTTCTTCTTTGTCTTTGCATGCCATGCATGTAAATTTGCATGGAACATTTTCAAAATATAAGCACTAGAATGAATTGCATTTGTTGAACTCTCACTCTTTTGTTATCTACCTTGGTAGTTCAGAGTCCTACTTTTTTTTGTTTGTTTAGTATAAGCATTTTAATGTTGATAAATAGGGTACAAGCCTACTTTTCACAAAAGAACAAGTCACATTGCTATAAATTCACATATACATATGAAGATTACTTCTTTGGCGTATATGTTAATAAATAAAATATTCATGAACTGAGGCCTTAAAATGAAAGATTTATCAACATGATGGCTAAAGCACTTTGCTATTTCCATTAATTCTAACAATATTGAGTTGACATTCCCTTGAGAACATATGCTTAAAATATAAATGATATAAAGGCCCCTAAATTTGGCCATGACCTTTATTGAATAATTTATAGAGTCCTACTTTTAAGACAGAATTGGACTTACTAGTGTCGTTTGTCTACTTGTTTTCCACTTTTCTTGAGTTTCATGATGAAGAAACTGTAAACACCAGTGCTCTTAGTCCTACATGTTAACTGCAGGAATGTTTTGAGAATTAAATTAGTTGAATTCTTTTTTTTAAAATAGGTTTGATTCTTTATAGTTGTCCCACGCGTATGAATTTAGGACAAAAAGGAATAGCAATGGATTATATTTCTTTTGATCCAGTAGACTATTCTACTTAACTAATTGTAATCTCATATCATCAGTAGAAATATAGAATTGTAGAGTTGAGTAAACAAACCGTAGCGATATGTTATACTATGTTATACTTGTTCAATGAAATATCTTTTCCTCAGTATTCTTGATTTCTCTGCTGGAACAGCCAAAATGGAAAAATAATCTTATTAAGTTCAACCAAATAAGAGGAATATAAGATTTTGCCCTTTTGCTACTTAAAATATTCCATGTTTCTATGATAATGAATTAAGAGGAGGTTTAGTGATAAGTTTTGGGTTCAAGTTTGTGTACTCTGGAACCACTTTCTTGCAGTGTAACATTAACTTGTAAAAAGACTCTTTAACGGTCTGATACAGTTGTTAATTGGGGAAAATGTTTTTTTTTTGTTGTTGTTGTTTTTGTTTTTATTCCAGAGAGATATTCTGTGTTAACTGCAAATCAAGTATTTACAAACTGTTGGAATGAAATAGTGATTATATAAAGTTAAACTGGATTGATGCTCTAAATAGGTGCTTATTTTCTTACGTGATAAAATTATAAAGCTCTTAGCCATCACCCTTATGGTTTTTACCCAGCTGTTGTGCTGGACAGTTTAGGTACATACATCAAGAAAACCCTTCTTCCTTTTTTAGCCAAAGGAAAGTATATTGTATTAAAATGCCTTTGATATAAGCATTGACATTTTTTATCTTAGTGTCTTAGAAAATATTAAATATTTCACTAGTCAAAAGTTGTGGGTAAATTGTAGATTTCCATTTGTTACATCTCATCTTAATATGCAAGTTTATTATCTCAGTGCATGACTAACTTTTGCCTTGATGATCTGTTGAGCTTTGTTCCTGAGCTGTACTAATCATTGTACTTACTGTTTGAATGTTTGGTACAGGAAGCGAGCAGCTGCAAAGCATCTAATAGAACGCTACTACCACCAGTTAACTGAGGGCTGTGGAAATGAGGCCTGCACGAATGAGTTTTGTGCTTCCTGTCCAACTTTTCTTCGTATGGATAACAATGCAGCAGCTATTAAAGCCCTCGAGCTTTATAAGATTAATGCAAAACTCTGTGATCCTCATCCCTCCAAAAAAGGAGCAAGCTCTGCTTATCTTGAGAACTCGAAAGGTGCCCCTAACAACTCTGAGATAAAAATGAACAAGAAGGAAGGAAAAGGAGCTAGAATTGATTTTAAAGGTAAGATATTTTCTTTTAAATTTAAAACTTGATTGAAAACCATATTAGAGATTTAAATGTATGAGTTTATGTCTATTGTTTTGTGACCTTAAGGCATCACATTATATTGAAACTAATTTTTTTAATGTGACAATGGTTCTATTTATAAAGTTAAAAATGGCAAAATTAAATAGTAATGATAAATGAAATCAATTTTATTGTGGTAAAGGGCAGAAATAATTGAATTAATGATTTAACTACTTTTTACTGATCTTGTGGTTACTAATTAGAAGATCATGCCCCAGAAGTTTGTTTCTTGATGGATTACAGCTTTTAAATGTTTTCCAGTAGGAAAAATGTACTAAGCTGTAGTTAATCTCTTATATTAGGCTACAAACTCTTTAAATTATAGTATAGCAGGACTGATTATCTGGTATGAGTTCAGGAACCCCAGGACTGTGGTAAAAGAAGCAGAAAAATGCTATGTCACTGGAGCATGCCTGTAATTCCAGCAGCTCCGGAGGCTGAGGCAGGGCAATCACGCCAATCTCAGCAACTTAGTGAGACACTGTCTGAAAATAAAAAATAAAAAGGGCTGGGGATATAGCTCAGTGGTAAAGTGCACCATGGTCTAATCCCAGTACCAAAAAGAAGAAGAAGAAGAAGAAAAATGAAGTACTGTTGTTTTTTCTATTTCAGAAGGAAAGGTAAAATTTAATAATATTTATCTAAGGAATGATTCTACTTTTCCTTCTGATATATTTATTCTCCCTTTATCCTGCCCACTCTTCTCTACTTGCTGCCAAGGTTCATGACTTTGTGGTAGTTTTCATTCAAATCTTTTGTTTTTTTAAATGGCCATATATTCTAAAAATTGTTAAAACTTTCCCCCTATGCTTATCTCCAAATTTTAGTTCCCTCAGAAAAGGTAATTTGTGTTAGAAATAAGAAAATGAAAATTTTGAATGACTCGTGGGGCTTAGACCCATCAGAGACAATTGTATTTTAAAAGCGAAATCTTTTTGTTTAAGTTGTATATGTTAAGAGAATGCTTCCAAATTTTTCAATAAGATCAATTGAAACAAGTTTAAATGAATTAGTGAAATGGAGTTGTATTATGTTTTCTACTGTTTCTACAATAAAACCTTTTGTAACTAAACAACTTTGTTATTCAAAATGTTTATTTTAATGAGGTCGTCTGCTGTGTATAAATAGGTGTTATCAATATGTATAATATGGAAGCCGCATTTATTACATTATATACATTTCTCCAGCTATGGGGAAATATGGTACATGACAGATACATTCACTTTGTTTTTGACCTTATGCTCCTTCTTAGAGATGCTTACTGTGTGTATTTTGCCCTAGTCTTTATGCAACCCTGCCCTTTATTTTTTTCCTCTTAAGTCAGTATAATGTAGCAGTTTTAACTTCTCCCATTCTTTCCAATATGCCTCTGTGCTCTGTTTTTCATTTTTGTAATATTCTGTCTTTATTTTGGTTAGGAATTATAAATACTTTAATTATATTAATACTTATATTTTGAATATTATGTTTGTTAGGTCTTGTTACAAAGTTGTAGAGGTACTGAATTTTCTACCCAACTCTATTTTTGCATAAGATTTTTTGTAAGTGCAGAATTTTATGGATTCAAGACTATTTTTAGGAACAGTAATGTATCTCAAAGTATATAAGTAAATTTGAAAGAAAACATCTTTTTTAATGTTTTCTCAGTAAAGTACCTCTTTTTATCAGTACCTCAACTTTATAATATAAATATCTGTATCTCTAATTACAATGTTTTTTGACTTACTTGTTTCACGCACACACACACATACACAAACACACCACTCAGTTCAACATTTTAAAGAGAACATTATATGAAAGATATTAGTACACATTGTAGGTATGATTAGTGAGACGTCAGTCATTTGATGAAGATGTTATGAAAGCATGACATATCAGCAGAGGATGTGAGTCTTAAATGTTGCTGACCCTCAGGTCCTATTATTGCACATAAAGCAAGTCTTTGTTGATAACTTTATGATTTGGTGATTAGAAGATGGTTTTTATATTATAATAGGATATTTATTTATAGTAGGTATTTTCTGTGTTTTGGTTACATTATAGGAAATTGAATAGGGATTTTGCATTGTATTACAAGAAGGTATTATAATATTTTCCAATTAGAATAAGGAGAAATGGGCTCCCAGTCGGTGGTTTCACACTTTCAGGAAGAGATTACTGATCCTGAGCAAAAGATACCTATGTATTCTTAATAGAACAAACCTGAGAATTAGTTCTTAAATTTCATTCAGAAATACAAAAACAGACAAACAACAACAACAAAAACACACTTTAGCTGGACTACAGATGAGATTGGTAGTGTGGTAAAATTTGGTATTTTTGTGATTTAAAGTTTGGGGGCCGTTCCTTGAGTGATCTCTTGCATTCTTTTATTGTGGAGCAAATACATTAAAGCAGAGGTAGAAATCATGTTTTCTTTCTTTTCTTTTTTTTTTTTTAAATATGTACTCTCTGTGTGTAAGGATGCAGGTTTTTAAACATCATAGCTCATGAGAAATGGTATATTCCCAATCGTTCACAGAATGGAACCCTGGAACAAACTAGGAATTCCTCAAATAAACCAGCTTGGATTTAATGCATACAGTAGTAGGAGAACAGATATTTCTAGAAGAAATACTGAAGAAAACCTCTCAGAAAAATAATGGTGTTTCTGCTCTGTTGTGAGGTTTGATGTAGGGTATTCCATGAAACAGCACATGATATATTGGTTCATATTTATAATTTAAGCTACACACTAATCTATACTTTGATTGCAAAGGGAGTTTATACTATTACAGCCTAAAACAGTTGTCTTATTTTTGAAAGAATGTTAAAGAATGGATGAGATTATGGGTATAAGTAGTTCATTAAAAAAATGGTTGCTGAATCTTAAGTAGTAAATATTTTTAAAAGAATTCTAAGTCATAAATGAGACTGAGTCCAAAATATTAGGCTATTTTACTTTTCATGAGAACTTATTACAACAAAGTAAACATTCATGTTTTGAAAATACATTCTCTTTTTTCTTCTAATTTTCCAGATGTGACTTACCTAACTGAAGAAATAGTGTATGAAATTCTAGAATTATGTAGAGAGAGAGAGGATTATTCCCCTTTAATCCGTGTCATTGGAAGAGTTTTCTCTAGTGCTGAGGCATTGGTTCAGAGCTTTCGGAAAATCAAACAACACACCAAGGAAGAACTGAAATCTCTTCAAGGAAAGGATGAAGACAAGGATGAAGATGAAAAGGAAAAAGCTGCCTGCTCTGCTGCTGCTATGGAAGAAGATTCAGAAGCGTCTTCCTCAAGGATAGGTGATAGCTCACAGGGAGACAACAATTTACAAAAATTAGGCCCAGATGATGTGTCTGTGGATATTGATGCTATTAGAAGGGTTTACACCAGATTGCTCTCTAATGAAAAAATAGAAACTGCCTTTCTCAATGCACTTGTATATTTGTCACCTAATGTGGAATGTGACTTGACATATCATAATGTATACTCCCGAGATCCTAATTATCTGAATTTGTTCATTATTGTAATGGAGAATAGAAATCTCCACAGTCCTGAATATCTGGAAATGGCATTGCCGTTATTTTGCAAAGCAATGAGCAAGCTGCCCCTTGCAGCCCAAGGAAAGCTGATTAGACTGTGGTCTAAATATAGTGCAGATCAGATTAGGAGAATGATGGAAACATTTCAGCAACTTATTACTTACAAAGTCATAAGCAATGAATTTAACAGTCGAAATCTAGTGAATGATGATGATGCCATTGTTGCGGCTTCAAAGTGCTTGAAAATGGTTTACTATGCAAATGTAGTAGGAGGGGAAGTGGACACAAATCATAATGAAGAAGATGATGAAGAGCCCATCCCCGAATCCAGTGAATTGACACTTCAGGAGCTTTTGGGAGAGGAAAGAAGAAATAAGAAAGGTCCTCGAGTGGACCCACTGGAAACTGAACTTGGTGTTAAAACCCTGGATTGTCGAAAACCACTTATCTCTTTTGAAGAGTTCATTAATGAACCACTGAATGATGTTCTGGAAATGGATAAAGATTATACTTTTTTCAAAGTAGAAACAGAGAACAAGTTCTCTTTTATGACATGTCCCTTTATATTGAATGCAGTCACAAAGAATTTGGGATTATATTATGACAATAGAATTCGCATGTACAGTGAACGAAGAATCACTGTTCTCTACAGCCTAGTTCAAGGACAGCAGTTGAATCCATATTTGAGACTCAAAGTCAGACGTGACCATATCATAGATGATGCACTTGTCCGGGTAAGTTTGGTTGCTGTTTAAAATCAGCACTAAGAAACCTATTAGTGGGAATGTTGTAATGCAATTCAATGAATTTGTTTAGTTACCATTTGAAAACAAATGTTGTCATATAGACATGGACATTTCTTATTTTAAATGTATTATATTTTTTTTATTCCTAACCAAGTTAATACATATTATTTATTAGTTGACAAGTGTCTACATAGTATTGGTTGTCTTATCTAATGAGTACACTTTGTTTGGAAAAGAGTGAATCTTTTTACATCTTGAAAAATAGCCCCCAAAGTTTCTTCATTCAGAAGAAAAGAGATTACTGGGGAAAGATTGAAACATAGGATTAAGGGAAATGTGGAGATATCCAATATTAAGTGTGATTGTGAGGTCTGAGAGAAGTAGTAGAGTAAATGTGCACCATAAAGTTGTAAGTGGTGTCCAAAAAAATTCTATCATGTAAAATTTAGATTTACATTTTTCTGTTGTTAGGCAAACTTGATAAAGTGGTCAGTTCAGTGTTGGTGCATGTTAGAGTACTATTGAGCCATTCAAAATGTTCCTGTATGACACTGTGGTTGAGGTTGCGGTTGTGATCATTTTTCTCCCTTAAATATTTATAAGGACAACTCTGGGGCTTGAAATTTTCTAGGAAAAGAGTAGCTATTCCAGCTAAGAGTAGCGAGTAGCTATTCTAAGAATATTGGGAGATTGAGCTGGGAACATGGGAACATACTGGGCATACAAGTACCCATTTTCTAACTTTTTTTTTTTTCCCAGATAGTATTGCCTCTAGATCCTACTTTTCTTCCACAGAAGATAAAAATTTAGTGACCCTACTTTAAGAATATTGGGTTGGCCAGAAGACAGAAATCAATTGCCTGTCACATTTTACAAAATTACACTTGTTATAGAGTGCTGTATTGCATGCTTTTATTATATTCATAACATTAGGTATCCTTGTCATTGGTAGTTTTTTTCCATTAATCTGAAATAAAATTTTTTTCATTAATTTGAAATACCATTTAGTGTCAACTAAAATTGGTCAGCCTTCTGTACTAATAAATAAGAACCCATGGCACAGATAACTAGGCTGTAGTGGTATTTTTTAAAATATATATTTTAATTTTGGAATGGATTTGTCTAAATCTTAGAATTCATGAAACTCAATCAGTGGGAAAAGTTATTATGACATCTGAGAATTTAAACGTTAAAGATATTTTGTGCCTCTCTTCTGTTACTGATTTTTAATAATGTCAAATATGTTTGTAGTGTTGAAAGATTCTGCATTATTGAAGAATCAGACAGCTTTTCAGTGGAGACAGAAAGGGGCTTTAACTGCCCCTTACCATTGCTTGGTTTCTTCCTTTTTTTATTTTACTTAAGTAGTTTTGAGCAACATAATTAATAGACTTAGTTACTAATCATTAGGCAGCTAGCAACTTAATTTTACATAGTTTAATAGAGTGGTAGGGTATTTTATAAAAATGTAAGTGAAGTTTTACGAGAAGCATTTTGAGGTCTGGTTATGCATATTCATTGAGGAGAAATTCAAATGTTGAAATACTATATACTATCTTTGCCAGATCCCTTCAGCTGGCTTCAGCAAAAGCTATGCCCGACCTGTAAAAAGCAATAGAATTACTCTGTTAAGATTCAGTCCGGGGTTAAATGAAATTATCTACCTTCCCTACCTGCCTTCTCCTCAAATGTCTACCCAGTCTTATTTTCTTCCTTATCTCCAACCTGTTTCCCTTAGTAATGCTAAGTTTAGGTACTTATAAACTCACTTTATTCTATTTTTTAAATTATCCTTTAGGATTTTGAGGAAGTAGTTTCAGTTTTTAAAGCCTTTCCTAAGCAGGAGTCAAAATAAAATTAACTATGAGCTTTGTATTACTTTTTTTTTTTCAATTTTATTTAATTTTTCATGTGGCTTTCATTGCTCCAACACTTTGTTGTGTATGTGGTGCTGGGGTTTGAACTCGTGTACTTGCGCCTACCAGGCAAGCGCCTTAAGCACTGAGCTGCCACTCCAGCCCCTGTATTACTCTTAACAAATATAAATGTTTATTAATTTATTTATTTAGTGTGTATATGTATATATTTATTGAATTCTGCTTGGTAATGTTAGGCACTCTGATAAGTAGTACACACAAGGAAGTAGTGCCCATTGGCACTTCTTACCGAGTCTTGAATGCTCACGATAAACAGATTTCACCCTTTCCTTGTCTTTGTCCTTGTACGTTTCCCTTCTCCCTTCTTCCTTTCCTTTCTTATTTCATCTTTTTTTTTAAATGACAATGTGAAGAGATTTGAAGATAAGCTTCAAAATAGGTCTTAGAAATCAAATCAATAATTTGTCTTGTTTTGAAATAAATTTTATCAGCAGGTGATAATGATAAAGTTAGATTTTAGTAACACAAAGTAGATGGTTGACTGCAAATAGTGGTTTAAAACCATTCTCTCAGGTGAGTAATTTGTACTCTTCAACATTGTGGTCCCGAAGTATCTCTGAAACTTCTTAAGCTTCATTCTTTTAAATCAAAATTTAACAAACAGAATATACCCATTGATTGCTTTCATATGACCTGCCAATTTGAATTGTACATCAGGGAAGAAGGAATGAGGATTGTGGTGAGTTAAATAATTAAAGTTATTGGATTCTAGTCTTTAAGAGCTGAAAGGATCATTGGAGTTCATCTACTCCTTGGGTTACAAATAAGCCTAGAAAGTATAGACTATATATGTGACACTTCCAAGTTTTCTACTGAGTCTTATTTTTCAGTTGCCAATTGTTAGATTGACTTAACTAGGAGATAGAGTCTAGAGTCAGCAACTTGAATTAATAATTATGGATTTTAAAAAAATGTTCATTGTTTTCATGTACCATGAAATTCAAGCCAGATTAGCAAATTTTTTTTCTCACCTGGATCTTTTAGAGGAATTATCTTTGACAAGAGAAGCATTAAGTGTAATATTTTATGAAATCTAAGATGCCATTGGTTATAGGACATACTATTATTTTATCACTATTAAGATAGACAAAATGCTGCCACTTAGTTGTAAGAATGCTCTTATTTGTATTGCATATTCTAATTTCAGAGATAGTAAAATGTGCAAGAAGAAAATCAAACTTTAGAATTAATAAAAATAAGTTATCTGTCCACATGTAAATACCTTAGAATTTTTTTTTTTTTTTAAAAGATAGAGGGACAGTGAGAGAGACAGAGAAAGAGAGAAACAACTTTATTGAGTTTTTCACATGGCCTTAGTTGCTTCAACACTCAGTTGTGTACGTGGTGCTGGGGTTTCAACCTGGGTCCTCGTGCTTGCCAGGCAAGCGCCGAAACCGCTGAGCCACCGCTCCAGCCCAGTACCTTAGAATTATGGACACCCCATTCCTGGTTAAGTTTCTGGAATAATTCTCCTGAAGTATTTGTCACTGTTTTGAATTGTTGTTCTTTAGAATGTTATGCAATTAATAAGCATTAGTTCAGAACTTAGCTTCAACTTGAATGAAAACAATGTGACGAAGTTTTTACAAATTTACTCAATTGTGTATACTTTTAGAAGTAGACTGACTGACTGACTGTCTTTCTTGTCTTTTTTTTTCCAGATAGTGTATATACTTAAAATTTTAAGAAATTATTTTTTGAAGGAGTGGAGATTGATATTAGGAGTATCACAGATGGAAATGGTATTTGCCCCCTGTTAGGTGCTCCTTGCTGCCCTCATATCTAAATGAGAAAGCTGGGGGAAAAAACCCCTAAGGGCCTACTGTCTAAGCATTCAGATTAGGAAATCTGTTATGGAACCCAGGAATCTGTATTTCTGGTAACACTCCTCAAATATTCTGGTGAAGCCAGGCTACAAACCAGTATTTAGGAAGATAGCTGTTCATACAACTTGTATACATACATATTTATTGAGGCTGCTTTTATATACAGGTACATGTTTAAGAAACTGCCATAGTTTTAAGAGCATCCTGAGGATACCATGTTTAGAATAGGGGTTGATGGCTGTATGAGACTTGGTACTGACAAGGAGGGATTTCCAAAATTTTTAGTTGTTATCTAAAAACTAAAATGATGGCTGAGATGTAAAACTGGATAGGAACATCCAAAAATAGGAGCCAAAGCAAACTAAAAGTGATTGGCACAAGTAAAAAACTTTGTTACAAGTTGTTTTGCTTAGTCCCCTCTAAAAATATCAATGACACATTTTAACGCCAACCTTGTTTTCGTGATTTTCCTTGGTAGGCAACATGAACTTGATTCTTTTATTAGTTGACCTATAGTGCTTTAAGAGTTAAGATTGTTTTGTGCTACCTGGGGTATAGTTAATTTATATCTTACACGTTCACTATATTCTTAATGTCCAATGCAGCAATCATTGTTTTTTCTTACAATTTATGCTAACTGAATTGAAGAATTTCATGCTTCATTTATATCCTGTAAGTAGTATCTTAAAATTTAGATGAAAGAATGAAGTAGTCAGAATCATATTGTAATTTAAACATTTTACATGTGAGTAAAGTGAAATCTAGAGGCATTCTTACCAGCAGAAATGAATGGCAGAAATTGGAAGTAGAACTTAGGATTCCATTTACAATTGTAATTGTGTGATTTGGCTCGTACCTAAACTTTTGAATTTTATATTTAAACAATAATAAGCTGTTCTTCGTTTGCTTATAGAGAACGTGAAAAATTACCGTTATCTGGATAATCTAAAAATTGCTTTCTAATTACTAATAGTTAAGGGTATTAATTACCAAACTCGTGTCGATAGAGACTGACTAGATGGCAGAGAGTTTAAGCCAGGCTTCTAAGAGATTCTAAGTATTATTAAATATTAGGCTGAAGTTATCTAAATGCTACTCCTTAAATATCCATACCATTGAGGAATCATTTTTCAATTATAGATAAGGTTGGATTTGATGTAATAGCCCAGGATATTTAAAGATTTTTAGTAAAGGGCTTTCCTTTTGATTCTTATAAATCTGCTAACATGATATTTTATATTAAGACGTCATGCTACCTAGGTGTCTTAGGAATGCTTTCTTATTGGGTCAGTTTTTTAAACATGATCTTAGGATTTTGTTGTCATTGGCTAATTAAAACTTTAGAAATTAAAAGTCATTTTATCCAACAATTGGTGAAATTAAAAGTCTTAGAAGAGGAAGTCATAGGGGCTGGAGTGGTGGCTCAGCGGTTTCGGCGCTTGCCTGGCAAGCGCGAGGACCCAGGTTCAAACCCTAGCACCACGTACACAACTGAGTGTTGGAGCAACTAAGGCCATGTGAAAAACTCAATAAAGTTGTTTCTCTCTTTCTATGTCTCTCTCACTGTCCCTCTCTCTTAAAAAAAAAAAAAAAAAGAAGAGGAAGTCATATAAGGAGGAGGCCAATGTCATTATACTCAGCCTATTTTTGTTTATTTTTCCCTGATAATATTAAAATATATCCTGTACTATTTAGTTCCTACCTAATTCTGATTGACTAAACAAATTATTCAAGGTTTTTTTTTAATGTGAATATTCACTTTTTTTCCAAAGAGAGAGGGACAGTGAGAGAGAGAGAAAGTGAGAAACAATTTTATTTAGTTTTTCATGTGGCCTTTATTGCTCTGAGACTTTGTGTACGTGGTGCTGGGGTTTGAACTTGGGTACTCGCGCATGCCAGGCAAACGCCGTAACTGCTGAGCCCCCGCTTCAGCCCATCAAGGTTGTTTGCTTTTTTTTTTAGGGTTGTTATTTTTAAGAAAAAGAAAATGTAAAATAATGCAGCCTCTTAAGTAACAGTGCACTTTGTCCAAATGGTATTGTTAAATTTTATTTTCTGTATCTGTTAGCACAGTTTAATTTTTAAAAAGGCTATTCATGGGTCTTTAAGTGATACAGTATTTTACAAAATCACTTATGCATCTGAGAATGATACTCTGAAATAGATAATTGAAAACTTTCATCTGTAAAATTTAGTGGCCAACTATTTTTCAGAGCAGTCTTCTAAAATATTTACATTAGAATGCATCCTGATTCTAAGGTATTCATTGTATAAAAATAGGAGATATGGAAATCATAAAGAAGAAAGTAAAAGCCACACGTGTGGAGTGGCAGTGAAGCATAGTAATTCATAGCTTGCCACTTAGATTAGAATCTCTCTTCTGTGACTCAATAATGTGAGCAAGTTTTTAACCATTATTAGTAGGGTTAAATATTATATACCTCATGAGGTTGTAGAGATTGAATGAGTTGCTATGTATAAAGTGCTTGTAAGTTGTATATATTATTGTTGCTGTTATTACTGGGATAATTTGATAATGATCACAGTGGCTAGGTTTTCCGGTAAGCCTGCAAAGTTTTAGAACCAATAGAATAATAATAATAACAGCAACAGACTTTTATGAGCCCTGATGTTATGCAGGAAATTCATTTAAGCATTTCATGTATATTAACTTACTTAATCATTATGCTTATGTTATAGAAAGAACTAAAGAGAGGTATTTACATGTTTCCAGTGACCATAACAGAACATATTTCATTAAGTTCTTTTGGCATCCAAGGTATAGAACAGAGAGGCAAGATTTGTAGAACTGGAGAGACATATATCTTACTAACAATGAAGACAAATTTTTTTTCTCATATGTCATATGATATGTCTTAGGTGGAATTAAGACTTAAACATAGGACCTGTGACTCTTACAGAAAATCTCCACCAAATCCTTTAAAAGGTTTCAGTTGATAAGGAACTGATTCTCATTTGAGTGTTAATGGGAAAAGCTATAGGATATAGTCTAAATGTCAGATATTTACCGGTTTTTCTCTTTAGAATTCATTAAATTAGCTGTATAGCATGTTAGCCTTTGTGATTGAAAAGCAAATTAAAATATGTATATACAGATACACACATACATCTTTTCAACACTTAGCCATTTGAGATATGGGAGAAAATTAGGAGTGGATTACATAGCAAAGTGGGATGTTGAACGTATATAATAATTATTAATTTAGACCTGAGAATCTTATGTACTTTGCAGATTGAGGCAGGTTTTCAACTGGAACTGTTTTTTCCCCCACAAAATTATTTTCAAATCTATATTTATTTGATTGTAGATTTTTGGAACTAGTCTTTCCTCAGCTTCATTTGGGGACATAAAGTTTGAACTTTTTGTACAAAGAGCAAAGTAGTTTTAAAATATAACAATCTGATATGTTAACTTCTTAATAATATTGCTTGCTGTATAGAACTCTTTCTCATGTGTTCTTTTAAGCCTTCATGATCTTTTAGTACAAAAAGTATTGTTTTTTTTTCCTCTGTGGATGAGAAAAATGAGATTTGAATTAGTTGGTAAATTTAAAGGTTATATTAAGTGATATGCGGCTAGTGTGGGGTATTCTAAGTCTTAATCTTTCCACAACAAAATGTGTCAGGATAAAGGTGGTAGGGGGAGATCCTGGACAAGGATAGTGTTTAAGCTATTCTGTCATTAAGTATGCTTGTGTAAATGTTAAATAACAAATACCTTCAACAAGTAACACTGTGTTGAATCAATTAAAAATTTTTTTGATTAGAAACCACTGTTGAACAAGAATAGACAGTTTTCAGAGCTATAGATGAAATTCACAGAATCATAAAACTTCAAAATTGAAGATGTTCAGGAGATAATTTCAGCCAGTTTTTTTCCCAACCTTTTTTAAAAAAATTATTACATCCCCCTAATAAGAAATACTTTACATAGCTTCCCAGTACACAGTGGGTATCTATCTATACATCTAATTGAAACAAAAGGTTTCACAGAACAATAGATTCTGTTACTATATGGAATGCATTCTTAGTGTTTTCCCTTTTCTGGCTGCAAACCACTAAATGGATCAGACTATCCACTAATGAGTTTCACACGGATTTAGTGCACAAATGGATTTATGAGATTTTAAAAAGTTGCTTATGAACAAATAAAATGTCCAAATGAGTATTGTTACCTAAATAATTACATTAGGACAATATTCCAGTGATGTTTGCATTTTTCAAAACCATTTTTTAAAATTCTTTTTGGAAAATAGTTAGAATCACTTGAACCATCCTTAAATGCTGTTTTGGTAAATTTTGGTCTGGAAGAGTTAAAAATGTTTTAATCTCCAAAAGATTTTTATTGGTAAGCAGTTTAACAAATAAAACGGATAATGAGACATGTTTTGTGTAAATTTTAAACATATAAAATAAAATAATAAATTGTAACAAACATTTCACATTAGAATGTAGTGTTGATTTCATGATCTCACAATGACTGAGATGGATCAATGCATATACATTATTCTGTAGTGGAAGTATTTAGTTAAATGATCTATATCTGAAGAAATGCTAGATGTTAGGGTTGGTTAACCATGAGGGTATGTATTACCTGCTTTCATAAAAATGTATGTGTATAAGATCCATTTTAATACATGTAAAAAGGTTGATTTATACTGAGTACCCTTGTAAGAGGCCATAGACTGTTATCCTATTTATCCAACTTATTTTTCGTAATTGAAATTATTTTACTTACGACTTAATGGGCAATAAATGTAACTCTTGAGTTTCTGTTCTAATAAACATAAAGGGCTATTAGTAAATAATTTTGAAGTCAAGCTTCTGTGCTCCATTCTTTTTGCTGAAATGATATAGTCACATAGGCATTTATCTGTCTTAACTTCTTTCTGTGTCCTTTGAGGCCCAAATTTGTTACATCTAAATAATAGGAAATCTAATTCTGATTTTCTGCTATGTATTAAATTCATAGAAAATTAGTGAAGTTAGAAAGTAATCCTTTTATTATTGTTGGTTTCTTTTTGTCCTATTTTTCCAATTTTTTTTTTGTGAGACTAAATCTGTTTTCTGATAGTTTGCTTCCTGTTTACATTTTAAAACAAAAGTAAACTTTTTTCTTTCCTAGCCCTATTCATTGTTTTTATTTTGCTTCTACTAATTTTTATTTTGCTCATATCCTGATGGCTGATAGTCATCATCTTTTTACATTTATCTTTTCCATCACTAGCTAGAGATGATTGCTATGGAAAATCCTGCAGACTTGAAGAAACAGTTATATGTGGAATTTGAAGGAGAACAAGGAGTTGATGAGGGAGGTGTTTCCAAAGAATTTTTTCAGCTGGTTGTAGAGGAAATCTTCAATCCAGATATTGGTAAATATTTTGATGTGATTATGGTGTTATATACTTTTGAATTAAGAATTTACCTTTGTTTATAAATACTTTCAACTATGAAAAGCAGAAAGAAAAGATAATTTTAATTTGATTACTTATACTTGCAGATAAAACTCAATGTGTTATTTAAATCTGTGCTTTAGGAACAAATTTGTATCACTCATTTATTCAAGTTCTCATTTAAGATACTTATGGCAAATGTTTTACAAGTTAATTATCTTTTTAGTAAATTTGATTGGAAACATCTAGGAATGCTATATTTGGAACAATTGAAGGGGTTTCTTTGTATTGTCTAAAATGGTCACAAACTCATGATGTTCCTGAAACTGCTGGAGGGTTGAAGAATGTTGAGAGAATGTTTTACAAGTGTATCAAACTCCAAGTTAAGAAACTAGCAAATAGCAAAGTAGTTTGTTCTATTTGCTCTTAAGATTTCCTGGATGGGTTGTGGGCTAGGATGTGACTCAGTGTTTGAGCACCTACTTAGCATGAGCAAGACCTGGGGTTGGACTTGGAGCACTGCAGGGAAAAAAATGTTTTTTCTTGGGGCCTCATATGGTAATAATTCCTCCAAACCACTCCAGAACTCTTTTTCCGTTCCATATCTAAAAATATTTGCCTGTCAAGAGTTATCATTGGGGGAGGGTAATTGGGGGGGGCACTCCTGGGGATAATTGCAATATCCAGAATATATACACAATTTATACACATTTTATATTTTGTTAAAATCTTGTAAGGTTGTTCAAAAATAAAAAATTAAAAAAAATGAATTATGGATACATCCAATAAAATATAAAAATATCTGAACACTAAAAATAAAAAAACAAACAAAAAAAAGAGTTATCATTTGAATACAGTTTGGGAAATAGTACATTTTTCAATCTGAAAGTGAAGGATATGATTGTCTTATTTTTATCTCTCTTCCTTGTGAAAAGTAGTCAAAGAAGAACAAGGAAAAGGCACAGCCTCTTGCGTAGTCTACTTAACTGGATAGTTCTGAACTGGTTCAGTTTCTACAATATGGCTACCTAGTTATTGGGTTTGCTTGCATTAAAAATTGAGGAAAATTATAGGAAAAGATTTTCACTAAGGGTACCACTGGAATTGTGAGGAACATGGCATAGAATAGTGCACATCATTTCCCTTAAGCTTTGAGTTGAACTTTTTATAGTCTATATTCTTAGTACTGTATTGTTCTTAATTATACATTTGTCTATGTTTAAATAGAAGCAAACATTTTGGGTTCATGACAAATACAGTCAAGCTAAGACTTGTCTGCAGTTTGGCCAGTATTTATTGTTTAATTGGAAGTCTATGCTGTTATGTTACGATTTTGTAACATAATATGTTACATTATAATTTGTAACAATATTTATTGTTAATCTGAAATCTATGCTGTTTATATTCACAGTAAACCAGATACACAAAAAACTATCCTTTTTGCAATAGATTTATTTATGAACCTAATAAGGAATTAGTTTATAAGCTTTATAACTTTATAAATATGGCAGACCTTCACTGTAGCTTCAGATATATCTAGAAATACTAAACATTAGCTATAAAATATATTTGGATTATGTGCAAAAATACTTTTAAAGGAAAAAAACATACATTAAGCTCTTCCAGTTGTAAATAAGGTCATTGAAATGATGGCAGTAGGAATATTAAAGTCCCTTGATGGGACTTTTCTTCTAGGGATTGGAAAAATGTGCCACTAATAGAATCTTTTGATTTTTATCTTTCAAATATAGAGATGAAAATAATGGCCTGTGCAATTTATATTCTGGTTAATTTCTAATTCAATGTTCTTGAGACTAAGGGCATGCATTTGTAACATTTTATCACATTTATTATTTAGCAACTAAAATTTTAGTACTTCCATAAATATTGCAAGTTGGCCTGTAAAAAAATAGATCTAAATTATGAAATTCAATTATGAATTGGATAATTTTGAAAGTGTTATTTCATTAACATTAAATTGAATTAGAAAATAACCACACTTAATGTGTTTTTAGTGGTCAAAACAATTTTTAAAATCCTTTTATTTTTAACTTAAAGTAAAAATGAAGGAACTTTTTAAGAGCTTTAAAATTTTTGTAAACTGATTTTAAAATATGCAATATTTGGGTCTGGAGCAGTAACTTAGTGGTTGGAGTGCTTGCCTGGCATGTGCAAGGACATGCGTTCAAACCCCAGTACTATACAACTAAGTATCGGAGAAACATAGGTCAGATGACAAAATACATAAAATTGATTCTCACTCTATCCCTCTTGCTCTAAAAGAAAATTAAAAAAAAAAAATGCAATATTTGGTTTCTAAATCTCTGTTCTGTTGGAAATTACAGATTTTTCATACCTAATTTTTAAAACATTTTCATTTATATTCACAGTAGTAACTGGAAAACATTTAGTAAAATAAAAAAATTGTAGAGCCAGTTAAAGTATTTTTCCTTCATTTAAAAAGTAAGATAATAATTCCCTAGTAACACTCGTACAAAAAAAAAATGATTCTTGTTTTCTAAGGAGTGATACTAAGTTTTCTAAGCTGACTTTTTATTAATGATCACATGAAAGTAAAAGATTATAAAACTACTTTTGTTTATATATTGGCTCTCAATTTCTGTACTAAATTTCTTTTTTATATAAGCTTATTCAGTTTGTCTAAAGATAATAGAAAAAAGTTACTGATATGTTTTATACATATGATTTCAATTTTACATTTATACTGTTCATCTATCATAAAATAAGTAACATATTTTTTAATTATTTCTTGTAGGTATGTTCACATATGATGAATCTACAAAATTATTTTGGTTTAATCCATCTTCTTTTGAAACTGAGGGCCAGTTTACTCTGATTGGCATAGTACTGGGTCTGGCTATTTACAATAACTGTATACTGGATGTACATTTTCCCATGGTTGTCTACAGGAAACTAATGGGGAAAAAAGGAACTTTTCGTGACTTGGGAGACTCTCACCCAGTAAGTTTTTTTTATCATTTTTCATTTAATTTGTTTTTATTTAAATGTAAAAGTACAGTTTGTTTCATAAAATGTTACTAATATTTTATTCATATCTAGTAAGATAAAAGTTATCTTAATTTCAGTACCAGGAATACTTTATGAAGTCAGAGAAAGGTGCTAGGCATATAGTTTAGTGGTAGAGTGCTTGCCAACCATGTGTGAGGCACTGGGTTCGAAACTCAGAACCTCATTAAACAATAAATAAATAAAATAAAGGTATTAAAGTATCTTTTAAAAAAAGAAGTCAAGAGAAATTTCTGTGTATTGCTTTCTGAAGACAGGTGTTTTTAAAGACAGATTCCATAAAGAAGTGTTTTTAAACTTTTTTTATTAATTTTTTTTTTTTTTAAGAGAGGGACAATGAGAGAAGGAGAGAATCAGTTTTATTTAGTTTTTCACATTGCTTTCATTGCTCTGAGAACGTGGTTCTGGAGCTTGAACTTGTGTATTCGTACATGCTGGACAAGTGCCATTACTGTTGAGCCACCACTCCAGCCTCTTGTTTGATTTTTTCATGTGATCGTATAAGTCTGCTAGACGAAATTAGAATTGTGCTGGCTGAGGGATTTGGTGCATTCAATTTTGTGTGTCTCTTTCCCTCTACTGCTATCAATGACTGACAGTCTTTCCTTTCTTGGTTATGAACTATTTAGGGGACAGGAAGAATGGATACTCTTTATGCTTTAGTTCTCACTGACAGTTTTTGTTTTTTTAAGAAGAATGATATAAACTATTTGTTGTATTTTGGAGTTCATTTTTCCTTTTCCTGTTATTAGGTTCTATATCAGAGTTTAAAAGACTTACTGGAATATGAAGGGAATGTGGAAGATGATATGATGATCACTTTCCAGATATCACAGACAGATCTTTTTGGTAACCCAATGATGTATGATTTAAAGGAAAATGGTGATAAAATTCCAATTACAAATGAAAACAGGAAGGTAATAAATGTTTTTATATTATCTTATTACTTCTTTATGAACAGTTTCCAAGCCTTTGTATGCTTGTTCTTTTTAAAGTACAATAGAGTTCGAACCAAGAATAAAGGAATTAACCAAAACTGTTGTATATGATAGAGCTATAGTTTTCTAAACCTTGGAATAAAGCTGGTATGAGAGCACACTTTGAGTAGTAAACCCCTTTTAAAGAAAGCACACATTGTGTAGAAGAGAATGAATAACTAAGTGTAGCTGTACTGTGAAGCAAGAAACAAGGTTTCCCCACTTTAAACTTCAGAAACAAATACGATTTTGTGATTAAAGTTCTAACCACAGAACAAATGATAATTGTATTTTATAGGTACGTGTGTTTCTTCTCATTTAGATTATGATTGTGCTTCTAAAAAGCATTCTTTACCAGTATTTTGTAGCAGACAGCATGAGACTCTCTGGTTTGCTCAAATTCAGTACATTGTACTCTATTAAAATGATTGACTTATAAATGTTCACATGGTTTAAATGTTTGTGTGTATGCATACCTAACTTGAGGGAACCAAAATTATTATTTTGAGCGCCCAGCTTTTATAGTCAGTCCTGTTTAATACACTATGAAAAATAAAATTTACATATATAGCTTTTATAGACTTGAACTTTTTATAGTTTAATATTGTTTATAGAAAACTATGAAATTTTAGAAATATTTTCCTTTCTAGGTGTAAAATTTTAATTTTAAAAAATATGCTTGAATTATTTTTCCTTGAAAAAAATCAAAAACAAAAAGCTTTGTAGCTGAAATATTTTGTAGAGTTTTATTTGTATAACATTATAAGAAGTTCTTGTGGTTAATGTTTTCTACAGGAATTTGTCAATCTCTACTCTGACTACATTCTCAACAAATCAGTAGAAAAACAATTCAAGGCATTTCGCAGAGGTTTTCATATGGTGACCAATGAATCTCCCTTGAAGTACTTATTCAGACCAGAAGAAATTGAATTGCTTATATGTGGAAGCCGAGTAAGAAAGCAAATGCCTGCCTCCCCCCCCCACAATTTTTTTTTAAATATCATGTGTTCATTCATTGTTTTTAATAGTGCAATGTGTTAAGACATATTTTCTTGAATTTGCAGAATCTAGATTTCCAGGCACTAGAGGAAACTACAGAATATGATGGTGGCTATACCAGGGACTCTGTTCTGATTAGGTGAGATACTTATTGTTAAGAGGAAGATTTCAGACATCAAAGGAATATGTATATTTTATGCTTTAGACCTTTATCTCTAAGTATTATTTCCCATATAAGCAAACCTCCAATTTTTCTGCTATAACATTAGAATGGTATTTGTAATATAATCATGTATTTTTTTGATAGTATGCTATGTTTTACAAATGAAGTATATATGTCATGTTTTCTCCTATATTAGGGTTATAATTTATCTGATATGCCTGGTGGCGTGTGGAATGGTACATTCTTTTTTTAAATCCTTAAGGTGGTATGGTAAGATACATACATACTAGTATGTACATAAGCATTTCCAGTTAATTTTAAGATAGAGGTTCCCAGTTTTACCTACTTCCAGTCAGATGCCTTTGCTGCTGTATTCTCTACCTCTCTGTAGTATCCTGTTCAGTCTTGAAAGATATGTATTTCCTCATTCCCTACTGAGATTGGTAAAAGAGAAAGAGATGCCCTTTTGATAGCCATTGGTACGATGAGGTGAGAATACCTACAAACATAGGTACCTTCCTGGAAGGTTCTTGATCTGGGATGCAAGTATATAAACACCAGAATAAATATTAACTCTTACCAGATAATATTATATGTTATTTTATTTTATCATTATTATTCATTTTTATTGTTAATTTTGTTCATCTTGGTTATAGGAGGTTACTGATATCTCCTGTTTCTGGTGTACTGTGGTCATTTTTACCTGCAATTGTGAATGTGTTTACTGGTAGCAGCCATTATACTGTTACTTGGAGTTTAAAGATGATTGATGAAAGGAATTGAGATAGCTTGGTGATAGGAAAACCCCACTTGTCAGTCCCAAGGAGTATCACAGCAGCATGTCTATAATACAGATAATTCTAACAGTTAATAAAAAAAGAAAAGTAGCATCTTAGTGCTTCTTTGAGAATAGTAGAAAATATCTGCACTTTTTTTTATGGAGGAACTGCTTCATAGATTTTGATTAGTAGATTTTTTCCTTGTAGAGGTTCTTAAAATTTAGCTATTTTAATAATCTTTATCATGTATCATAATTGTCTGGGTCTAATAATTCACTAAGGGTTGCAAAGTGGTGATTTTCTACTTCTTTATTCGTCATCCTTTTATTACCGGTAATACTTCCTAAGTAGTATCTGTAATACTCCTTGATTTTCTGGTTTCCCAAAATTATAGATCCACATATATGACCCATATAGATGCTTATATACCTATCAGGATAAATGTTTGAGTCTCCTGATGTACTAAGTTTCAAAATAACATGATTCCCTAGCTGTTTTCTAATTGCTACCAGTATGGTATTGGTCATAATGGTGTTATTGATGTGTGAAGTTAGATTTGAATACAGTGAAATATGTGGAACTTAACTGGGCAATTAAGAGTTTTAGAAAATTATATCCATTTAACAGATCTTTGAGAGGTATAAACTATGTCCATTACTGTACAGGTAACCACTGTTTTGATTGTTGTTGCAGGAGTTTTGTCTTGAATTTCATATAATTTATAGTTTGTTGTTTTTATGGCAGAGTAGTGTTATATTAGATGAATATACAAAATTTGTTTATGTGTTCTGTTGGAGGAGAACTGGACTGTTCCCAGGTTTGGGGCAATTATAAATAAAGCTGTGTAAGTCTACTATAGACATGTTTTCTTTTTTCTTGGCCAAACATATAGGAGGTGGGATGGTGGGGTATGTAACAGATATATATTTGTTTATGCAAGACTGCAAGAATGATTGTCTAAAGTGGCCCAACCATTTTACACTCAACAGCAGTGTCAAAATTTGTTGTTCCATATCTTTTTCAGTATTTAGTAGCGGCAGTCTGATTTTAGTCATTCTGGTGAGTATGAATTAGTATTTTGTTGTAGCTTTAATCTGCATTTCTCTGATGACTAATCATGATGAACACTTTTGTGGAGTTTCTTCCCATTTTTAATTAGTTTTTAAATTTCCATTGATTATAGATTTTTTCTTATAAAAAGTTCTTCCAATCTGTAGCTTTCCCCATTGAATTGCCTTGGCAATTTTATTGAAAATTGGTTTGTATGCAAGTCTTCTGGACTCTATTCGGCTCTACTGATTTATTGTTTTGTAAAAATCAGACTGTTCATTTTTGCAGCTGTATGGAGTGGGTCTTCAAATAAGATGCTGTTGGTCCTGTTTTTCATTATTCTAGATTGCTTTGGCTATTTTATTTCCATATAAATATGAGCTTGTTAATTTCTATGAAGAAAAGGAAAAGCTTACTGATGTTTTGATTTGGGTTGCTTTCATTCGGGTAGGTCAGTTTGGAGAGAATTGCCATTTTAACAATGTGGCAAGATTATATCTTGAACATGGTATAATCTCTTCCCATTTATTCATATATTTTGTTTTCTATTACCATTGTTTAGTAGTTTTTAGTATTAAAATCATGCACATTTGTAATAAACTTGAGTATTTCATGTTTTTGATACTGTGGTAAGTGGTCTTTATTTTAGTTTTCCTTTACTTGGCTTTGACCTTGAAATCTTCCAGCCTCAGCCTCAGGACCTTCCGGGGTGACAGGTGTGTGCCACCACTCCCAGCCTTTACGGTAATTCTTAGAATTTTTGGTATGATAAATTAGAAGTGGCTTCAACTTAAGTTACCAGCTTCATTAGACCCTCAAGTTTTGAAGCCAGATGCTGACTTCTCTTCAGCTATGAAAGTCTCAGTTGGGATGTTCTTCCAACGTAAAGCTGTTTTGTCTATATTGTAAATATGTTGTTTAGCATACCTACCTTCCTCAGTTACTTTAGTTAGGTCTTCTGTATAATTTGCTGTGGTACATCAGTACTTCCTGCTGCGCTTTGTATTTCAGGTTATGGAGATCACTTGTTTGTTCAAACCTCATGAACCTACCTCTGCTAACTTCAACTCTTCTTTTGCAGCTTCCTCATTCTTTCTACCTTCATAGAATTGAAGGCAGTTAAGATCTTGCGTTGGATTAGGCATTGATTTAAGAAAATGTGACCGAATTTATTCTGTCCATGCAACTAAAACTTCTCCATATAGCAATAAGGCTGTTTCACTTTTTAAACTTTTCCTTTGCATTCACAGCTTGGGTAACTGGCACAAGAGGCTTAGGTTTTTAGCTTATCTCAGCTTTTAGTGTGACTTCCTTCCTAAGCTTATTTCTAGCTTTTAATGTAAAGTTAGAGATAACCAGACTCCATCTGAGCATGTAGAGGCCATTGTAGGGTTATTTGGTTGCCTAATTTCAGTATTATATCACAGGGACTATGGAGGCCCAAGGAGAAAGGAGGAGAGATTGTGAACTGACTGGCTAGTAGAACAGTCAGAACACACACATTTATTAGTATGTTCACTTATGTGTGCATGTTTTTTGTTCCCCCAAACAATTATAACACATTAAAGATTCCTCATCACAAATCATCCTAACAGATAAAGAATCTAATTACTAAAATGTGATATAGAGATAAAAAGTAGGCTTGTGCTGTTGAAAAAAGACATCAGTAGAGTTGCTTCACTCAGGGTTGCCATAAACCTTCAATTTGTTAAAAAATCAAAAGCAATAATAAAATGCACAATAAAGCAAAGCACAATAAAATCTGTTATACCTGTATAGTATTAACATCATTAAGGTTTTCATTTCTCTGGATAAATATTCACTATGCACTTATTTTTTTACTGCTGAGTTTTGAGACTTATTTATTATTGTGAATATACTACTTCCCTCTATTGAATTGGTTTGTCCCATAAGCCATAAATTAGTTGGCGATATGTCTGTTGGTCTGTTTCTGGGATTTGTATCTGTTTATTGGGTTTAGCTTTGTGTATATTTGAGACTTTATTAATTTGATAGTTAACCATTTAGATGTTGTTGGATAGGTTATTTTATCATTTTTAAGGTCTTTTATGTCTTTTACTTTTTCTTTTCTCTAAATCTAATGAGACTATAACCATTCCTGTTTTAAAGGTGAATTTTGATCTTTTCCCATTATTTTCCTTCAACCCTTGTTTCTGAACTTGTAAATCAGTTTCTTATAAATAGTGTATAGTGGGGTCATTTTTTAAAAAATCCATTTTGTCAGTCTCTGCCTTTTAATTGGTATATTTAGACTGTTTATATTTAAGGCAATTATTGATATGTGAGGACTTCATTTTGCTGACTTATTGTTTTCTTTATCTTTTATTCATTTGTTGTTGTCGTTGTTGTCCATGGGTTACTTGATTACTTAAACGTTTCTATTGTTTTAGGATTTCCTCTTGATGTATTTATAATGTTCTTGTTTGTGTGTTTTGCCTTTTGTAATTTTCTTCATGATTACTGTAGGTATCACTTGTATCAGTTATCAAAAATCCTTTATAGAACTTGTGAGAATGGTAGTCTGTTTTCATTAGTTTTTCCAAGATACTACCTTTTATTGTGGCAGGTTTGCTAATGACCAATTTTAAATTCCTTTACTTGAAGGTGACTTAACATTTTCTCTTTGTTTTTGAAGAATAGTTTCATTTATGCTATGGGCCTGTGTCATATTATGCCAAACATGGAAAGCTTTCAGCCATTATTTCTTCAAATATTCTTTCCACCCCACTCGCTTTTCTCTTCTCCTTTTGGGCTTCTAATCATATGAATGTTGAGTCATTTGTTAATATTCCACATGTACCTGAAGCTGGTTAATTTTTTTAGTCTATTTTCTCTCTGTTGTTTAGAGTTCTTTTCTTTTGTCATCTCCACTTTACTGTTGAACCTATCCAGATTATTTTCCTCTTATTGTATTTTTCAGGTCTATAATTTCTATTTGGCTCTTTTTTTTTTATTGTAATTTGTATTTTTTTTTTTGCTGACTTTGTCTATTTAATTTTTGAAACAACTTGTAATTGCTTGTGGAATCATTCTTTCAATGATTACATTAAGTCTTGTCAGATGATTCTAGCATCATATTCATGTCTGTGTTGGCAATAGTTAATTTCTTTCCTTCCTGTGATTTTTGTAGTTCTTGAAGGTATGACAGGCAGGCGTGAGGAACTGGGTTCAAATCCCAGCACTACATACACAACTAAGTATCAGAGAAACAAAGGCCAGATGGAAAAATACATAAAACTGATCCTTCCTTTCTCTCTCATTCTCTCCTCTCTTTAAAAAAAAAAAAAGAACAAAAAACTAAAATACATTTTATCATGCCTCCTTTTCACTAAAACTGATTTTCAAGGTAAACAAATAAGCATCCACTAACAAAGAAAAATATGACGTAATGGTATATATATTGCACAAATAGATGAATTTTTCCAGTTCACTATTTTGCAAATTCCACTGAAATAATAGGTAAAGACAACAATAGTGAGAAGACAGTAAATTCAAGTGAAAGATAAGTTATTTGGGGCAGATGATGGTAGTAATGATATAGTTATTTTGCTTTTGATTTTTTTTCTGCCCAGTCATACCCCCCATAAAAAGTACAAATTGAATGGGAAGATCAAAGACCCACAACAAAATTAGGCAATAAGATATCCTCCACGAATTCTCATGGACAGGAAAAAAGCAATGACAGCCGGAAGACTTGGTTGATGTCAACATCTGTGGGTGAAATAGAAGAGAGGTAACTATCTAGGTTCCTACAGTTCTAAGAGGAAGAGAATCTCAATACTGATACAGCACTGAAAAGCACAAACCAATTTGAGAATGTTAGTTAAAAGCTGTAGGGAGTTCTACAGAATTTAGTTTGTGGGTGACTGTAGATAGATCATGAAGCTGTAAACACGGGGCCCTTAAAACTCTCCCTTTCAAAAACAAACCTCGCAATGAGGAGAAATTGCTGGGAATAATATTCAAATGTCCCAGATCAAGGATAAGAAATTATACAGAGTGAGGTAGTAAAGGAGACAATTTCAAAAAGCACAGTATCACTACTTTTTATAAGTTTACAAAAACAAAGGTAGAACCTTCTGAGGCAGGGAGGGGAAAAGCTATCTTGGCCCATCTCTAGCTTAAAAGTATGATAAGATCATTTCACTTAAAAAGAAAATGAGTGGGGCTGGAGCGGTGGCTCAGCGGTACTTGCCCTGCAAGCGCGAGGACCCGGGTTCAAACCCCAGCACCACGTACACAACTAAGTGTTGGAGCAACGAAGGCCATGTGAAAAACTAAATAAAGTTGTTTCTCTCTTTCTCTGTCTCTCTCTCTCTAAAAAAAAAAAAAAAAAGAAAAAAGAAAATGAGCAACAGGAAAAAAAAGGATCATAATTAAACAAGTTATTAAAGAGTATGTACATGAGAATGATATCCCCAGGGAATGAAAGTATACCAAAAAATATGTCAATAAAACAAATGCCACAAACAAATTTCAAATTGAGCTCAAATAAATTTTAAAAATATTGCAGATTATTAGAGAACTAAATAAAAAATGAGAAACTAAGGAGCAGTTACAAAACAATGGGAAAAATCATGTCAAAAACAAAGAAACTAAATTAAGCTAAAAAAGAAAGAAATAAAAATATACCAAAAGCATCAAAAGAAAAATCTTACTTTAAAAAAAAAAAAAAGCAATGAAGCCATGCCTTACACACTCCTTCTTGATTAAGAGATAGTTCTGTTGGCCCTGGCAGTAGAAATTTTGCCCTATGATTGGTTCTGGCCCTAGTAATGCTCCTATTTATCCTATGAACCTCAGAGTCCCTCCTAGCTCTGAATTACCATGTGGTCAGAAGTACTGTCAGATCAGGGTTCATGAAGCATTCCCTAGCCCACAGAGCTGGTGGGGTGTTCTTTCCCTTACTCAAAAACATTATAAAATGCTTTTTGGTAGCTCAACCAGGAGAAACCTCTCAAGTACCACCAGCATGGACCACTGGGAGCCCCAGTGGAATTAGATACATGAAATAAACTTGAACGGCACCACAAAACCTCTGAACATTGAAACTGCCATTGGAACTACAAACCACAAAAGTATACCATATTTAAGCAGAACAACAGCTTGCTAAATTAAAAAAATAGGGCTCAGAGTCCCTTAACATAATAGCAAAAATGATCAGGCTATAATACAAAAAAATCACCTCTCATACCTTCAAGAACCAGAAAAATCACAGGAAGGAAAGAAGATCAACTGACGCCAACACAGAGATGAATAAGATGCTAGAATCATCTGACAAGACTTACTTAATGTAATCATTGAAAGAATGATTCCACAAGCAATTATAAGTTCTGTTTCAAAAATTAAACAATGGACAAAGTCAGCAAAAAAATACAAATTACAATAAAAAAGAGCCAAATGGAAATTATAGACCTGAAAAATACATTAAGAGGAAAATAATCTGGATAAGTTCAACAGTAGAGTGGAGATGACAAAAGAACAGGTTTTAGTAAGATCACCAGAGGGAGAAGGAAAGAGTTTGGGTGACTTTAATGGTCTCTCAGTTGAAAGGGCCCCTTTGTTGCTACAGTTAAGTGCAGTGTACTATAGCAACAAATGTAATGATTCTGTTTATGTGGTCCAGTGCCTTCTGATTCTCCAATTCTGTCTTGTTTATTTAAAGCTTCCTTTTAACAGGTATTTCCTGGTAGCTTCTGGCTATTTTCAGGGGACACCTATGTCCCCTTTCCCTTTAGGCACAGTGCCTTCCTAAGCTATTTTTGGTCTTGGGTACTTTCTTGTAATCTTTCCTGCTGTTGTTTTTTTCCCTTTTTCTTTTTCTTTCAGATTGAAGCTGGTGGGGGTGGGGTAACAGTGAGCTACACCTTCAGCCTGTTTAACTTTAATTAAAGTAAATCAATTTATATTTGTTACAAAACATTTTCATAGTACTATTTCCATAAACACTAAAGAGCACAGACTTTGAAATCTTCAAAACCAAGTCTGAATATTTTCTCCACCTTAGAGTAAGTTACCTAACTTCTCAGTGACTTCAGCTTTAAAGTGGGTTTAGTGATAATCCACTTGTACATTTCTTATGAGAAGATTTAGTGAAGCACCTAAAATAATATCTGGTGTGTTATAATAACTCAGTGATGTAGTATGTTATCATTGTCATTATATTAACATTAATTTATAAGATAAAAACAAACTGATATTTGGTGGTTGCACAGAAGCCAGAATATTTCAGAATGGCCCAGGCTGGTCTTAGGCTTGTGATCTTCCTCCCTCAGCCTCCTGAGTGGCTGAGATTACAGTTGTTTGCGCAGCCTCATGGCCTTTGCTTTTAACCACCCTGTTGCCAGGGCTCTAACCTGCTCTCAGTAGTTCTGTTAGGGTAGAGTTATAGTTCATCAGTGTTAGTCTGCACACTCTGCTTTTCTGTATAGCACCTGCTGAACTTCGCTAGTGTTGAGTTCATGTGTTAAATGCTGACTGATCCTGGGTGTTCATTTCTTCACTTTCCAGACATTTAGATTTTATTGTTCTACCTCCTTATTTTACTGTAGGCTTAGGTTTTGTGTATTTGTTTTATTTTCTGTCCTTTTTGATCTGTGTGATTTTCAGAGATGTGATCCAGGGAGCCACCACTTTTTTGTAGAAACCTGGAAGTTTCATCTTCAGTTTTCTAAACTGATGCATTCTTATTTAATTAAAGATTTTCACATAGCACATAACAAAGCTAGTGAGGAGTTTTGTTCAGTAATTGTTTTCATTATGTTGAATTGATAGTAATCTGTTTTTTAAACTTCTCATTTAAAAAATATAACCAAAGAAATATCTTATTAGTATTATAACTAGACCTGGTCCCTGTGACCACTATCTATCTGCCACTTAGGGTCTGTATGGCTTCCTTGATGACACATGATACTCTACATTCTCAGGAATAACTGGTTCAGTCAGGGTTCCAAAAACTGCAGTGCAGGGAGGCTTTATTATCACCCACTGCAGGGTAGCTTTTCTTCCCTGGCAGAGGACTCAGTGCTGTGGCAGATATGTTTTTTGTCAGTCACCCCAAAATACATCAACTGGGGTCTGATTCCTTAGCTGACAGATGTTTCTGCAAGTTCCCATGTCCATTTGCCTTTTACTGTATATCTTTATTGTTTCCTTTAGGTGAGTGGTAGGTTTGCAGAAACAGAAGTGGGAATGATGCTGTAATGGCAAAAAGGGAAGTGGCAGGAGATAAAGTGTTGAAATCTTATAAGGCTTTTGAAACTTTTTTTTTTTAAGAGACAATTGTATTCATTTTTTCATCTGATTTTCGTTTTTCTGGCACTTAGTTTTATATGTGGTGCTGGGGGTTGAACCTGGGTCCTCATGCATGCCAGGCAAGTGCTCTAGCACCAGGCTTTTGAAACTTGAAGTCTTGGAAACAATGTGATCTATATCAGAATAATGGTGGTGTAACAAAATCTCCAGAATGGAGTAATAAAAATAATGTGCTAGAATATCAAAACCTAGAATTGTAATTATTGATTTGAGTAGTTTGACATTCTCTGCCAGGATTCTGGAGAGTGGATAGACCAGGCAATAAGGAAAGAGGGATAAAGAAAATATATCTCTGAAGGCAGCTGAAGTTAATTTTTCACAATATTTTTTTATCAATTCATATTATTTTGCTTGTTGTTTCAAGTGAATATTAAAATGCATTCTGTGTCCCACTAAGAATACTTTCAATTTTTTCTTCTAAAGTCTTAATTTTTTTTAGCTGTTAATTAGTGTATATGTTAGTTTTATAGATAACCCAGGTTTTTCAACAAGCATGTCAAGATTGCTCTTTATGAGCTTGTATTTTTTTTTTTAAGAGAGAGAGATTTTTTATTTTTTCATCTGGTTTTTGTTTTTCTTCCACTTACTTGTGTATGTGGTGCGCAGGATCTTTTTTTCAAACTCAGAATAACCTAAGTGTATTATGACATGGCACTTATTATATAGGTTTTAGGAATCCCAAGGTTTAAATAATTTTCTTAAAATAATGCATATGACATATTAATATCAGAATAATTCTTTTCCCTCCTTATCCAATACATACCACTTGATAAAAAGTATTCTGCTTTTAAGTAAAAACTTGTTCTGTTGGTTTCTTAATTTTTATCATTTTATGGTATTTGTTCTTTGTTCTGAGCTCTTATCACCTTTCCCTTACAAAATTGAGTAAGGAGTGGGTAGACCAGGAAAATAAGGGAAGAGGGATAAAGAAAATACATACCTGAGGGCAGCTGAAGTTAATTTTTCACAATATTCTTTTTATCAATTCATATGATTTTACTTTTTGTTTATTACTAACTGCATATTATTATTATTATATCATAGTTTACTCAGTTCTTAAGACACTTTTTATCTGTTTTTTACTGTCACATATTACGTAGTGATAAGTTTTACGTATTTAGAAGTGTTAAGATAAATTTATCTCAGTAGAATTACTGAATCAACAGGAATGAATCTTTAGAGTTACTAATATTAACTTTCAAGTTGTCCCCTAATATTGTTTTTTAATATACATTATAAACTTATATTATTGCTAGTTGAAGTGAATGCCAAACTAAAACCAGTGTTGTATCTTTTCTCATTAGGGAGTTCTGGGAAATTGTTCATTCATTTACAGATGAACAGAAAAGACTCTTCTTGCAGTTTACAACGGGCACAGACAGAGCACCTGTGGGAGGACTAGGAAAATTAAAGATGATTATAGCCAAAAATGGCCCAGACACAGAAAGGTAATTATTAAATTGCGACTACATGACTGCTAAAAATCTTACATTCCATATAACACACATGTGAACTGTTGTAGCTTCTGAGAACATTTCTGATTTCATGTAGAAATTTCCAAATCACTTGAGGCATTAGTTGAGAGAATATTTTGCTGTTATTATTTGAACAAACTTTTAAAAATGTGCCTCATTAAAAAGTATTAGGCTTACATTGGCTTAGAATTTTTGAAATTAGTACGATTTATTCCTTTTTGGTTCACAGTTTGTTAATTGAAAGCCATGTTATATATATTCTATTTAGATGGTTAAATTGAAGTTCAGGAGATTATACAGCATCAGAATATGCTTAAAACCTCAGTTTTGTAATTTTGGCATTTAACTGTATTCTCTCCCCATTGTTTAGCTCTACATTTTTGTGGGATAAAATCTATACATGAGCTGTGTAGCATGTTTAATGGTTTAAATGTATAGACACATTTCCATTAGTATATATTCTACCGTATTGGCTACATCATGGTACTGATGTAAATCTACATTTGTCATAAAACATTTTCATAAGTCATTTCTAGAACTATTTCTAATAAACATTAAAGAACACAAACTGAAATCTTCAAAACCAAGTCTGAATATTTTCTCCACCTTAGAGTAAATTGCATAACTTCTTGGTGACTGCAGTGGGTTTAGTGGTAATCCACTCTGTATATTTCTTGTGAAGAGATTTAACTAACTACAAGGGTTAAGTTACTAAAACAATAACTGGTATGTTGTAATAACTCAAAGAATTCAGTATTTTATCATCATCATATTAGCATTAATTTATAAGATAAAGACAAACTGAAGCTTGATTGCACAGCAAAAAGTTTGATTTACTTTAATGCATAGTTTTCATTGCAAACCATCTCACCTGCATATGTCATCTAAACATAGGAGCACTTAATACTGACCAATTTCCCATGACTTATTATTTTCCTGTTTCTCCCTTTTCTCTCTATTTAGGTTACCTACATCTCATACTTGCTTTAATGTCCTTTTACTTCCGGAATATTCAAGCAAAGAAAAACTTAAAGAGAGATTGTTGAAGGCCATCACGTATGCCAAAGGATTTGGCATGCTGTAAAACAAAATAAAAACAAAAACAAAAAAAAGGAAGGAAGAAAAAAATGAAAAAAAAATTTAAAAATTTTAATAAATATAACGAGGGATAAATTTGGTGGTGATAGTGTCCCAGTACAAAAAGGCTGTAAGATAGTGAACCACAGTAGTCATCTATGTCTGTGACTCCCTTCTTTTATTGGGGATATGTGGGCTGGAACAGCAGATTTCAGCTACATATATGAACAAATCCTTTATTATTATTATAATTATTTTTTTGCGTGAAAGTGTTACATATTCTTTCACTTGTATGTACAGAGAGGTTTTTCTGAATATTTATTTTAAGGGTTAAATCACTTTTGCTTGTGTTTATTACTGCTTGAGGTTGAGCCTTTTTGAGTATTTAAAATATATATACCAACAAAACTATTCCCCAAGGAAAATATTGCCACCATTTGTTGACCGTGTAACCTTCAAGTATGTGCTATTTTTTGTCCCTGTATCTAACTCAAATCAGGAATTGTATTTTTTTTTTTTTAACAGTTGCTTTTTAAACTTGAAGTCTTGGAAACAGTGTGATGCAAGTACTGCTGTTCTAGCCCCAAAAGAGTTTTTCTGTGCAAAATCTTGGGAATCAATAAAGATGGAAGGGAGAACTTGGAATGTTTTAACTGCAGCCCTCAGAACTTTTACTTTAGTAACAGCACAACAAATTAAAAACAACTCATGCCACAGTATGTTGTCTTCACGTGTCTTGCAATGAACTGTTTAAGTAGCCAATCCTCTTTCTTAGTGTATGAAAGGACAGGGATTTTTTTTGTTGTTGTTGTTGTACTTGTTGTTTTAAGTTTACTGGGGAAAGTGCATTT
Source organism: Aplodontia rufa (assembly GCA_004027875.1). Classification (NCBI taxonomy): domain Eukaryota; kingdom Metazoa; phylum Chordata; class Mammalia; order Rodentia; family Aplodontiidae; genus Aplodontia; species Aplodontia rufa. The sequence goes on along the minus strand of PVKS010003480.1, from coordinate 46,533 downwards.
GGCCAAATGACATGGTAGTCAAAGTTAGTTAAGTTTTTTGTTCATTATTAAAAAAAAAAGCATGTGAAAGTGCACTTAAAATAAACTTTTTATTAATTATTACCTAGATTTTAAATAGACAATCCAAAGTCTCCCCTTCATGTTGCCATCATTTTGTTTAATCAGCTATTTTATCAAGGCACATGATCAGTGTTGCAGCATAATGGAAAGGATGGCTGCTGTGCCTTGTGTTACTTAGTCGTATAGTAAGCAGGCCTGGAAATGAATGGAACTATTACTCCTAAGAATTACATTGTATATCCCCAAAGATTAAATTTTACTTCAAAAAGTAAGTGTTAAAGATTAGTTTCATGTACTACAGAAAAGTACAAATAGGTTTAAGTTTCTGGATATTTAAAGTAGTAGTTTCCCTTTTCCTAGTATTCTGTGTCTGTGATGTTAATTTTCTTTTATTACATTATAAAATAAAAGGATTATGTATTTTTAACTAAGGAGAGAAATATCGATATATCATTTTACTGCAAGCTACAACTAATGTACTGAGCTTGAACCTTGATGATTGTTTTAACTGATTATTGGAGATCAACTTGATTTGTTTGAAATTGGCAGGAAAAATACAGCTTTCAAATCATTGGAGGGGAAAAACGGATGTCTTTCAGGATTATTTTAATTCTTTTAGTAATTGAGACAGAATTGTTATGTACTGTAATGCTAAATAAAACAGTGGCATTTTTCATCGTAGTTTAGTGGTAAAAAGAAAATGCTTTCCATATTGTGATAAGGTAACATGGGGTTTTTTCTGGGCCAGCCTTTAAATACCCTGTTAAGGTATGTGTAAACTACCTTGATTCAGGGGACCCTCATGTAACTATAATCATTTTAAAGGGCCTCTCATCCACTGTGCTTCTTATGTATTATGAAAGTGAGGAGAACTTAAATGCTCTGGGGACATTTTATATAATAAATTCATGAAGAAATTTGTGCTCTTCAGTTCTCAAGTTTTATTATCACTACAGTATTGAACTTCTACAATTGTAATAGCATGTCTGTATGAAAAATTTTTAAATGATAATCAGGTATAGGTTATCATATTCATCATTCACATCAAATAGACTTAATAAAGAGTATAAAATAAACGTACCCTTACATTTTTTTAAGATTAAAAAAATGGTTGTGGAGACTAACTGCTCTCATTTATTTAGTAATCGATTATTCTGGGCATATTATCACTTAAATTATTACTGCCTTTTCACCATTGTTTAGTAGAACAGCATCTTAAGAAAGAGAAAATATAAATTTTGAGTGTAGTAGCTATTGCCTTGTACTCCAAATGTTAGGTTAAGAAAAGCTTTTTGGCTAGATACTCTCTTACAAATTTGGTTTGCTTTGAATTGGCCCACAATCTCCAAGAAACTCTGAGGGGAGGGGAATTCAATTGTAAACTAAGGTAACTGACTTTTAAAATAAAATGTTAGATTCTTCTGCCTTTTAGTATTACTGTAAAATATTTTAAACATAAAGCATAAAAACAACAGCCTGCAATCAGACTTTTGTGGCACCTGAAAGCTCCAGCAAATGAGTTGGGTGTCCTGACCCTGTACATTCTAGGGCTGTGGTAAACTGTGTGATGAAATCTAGTTACAGTTTCTTTAACGTTAGTTTCGGATATGTGGCTAAAGGGAGATAGATACATATCAAAAAGAAATTTGAAAATGAAGCTTTAAATTAACAGAAAACTTGCTAATGTTATCTCCCTTGGCACAGGCATCTTATTGGAAAGGACAGATGGTTGTAATGGGAAGCATCACTCCCTTTTTTCATAAAAATACAGCTGTGCTGATGTTCCAAGTCCCTTTTAAGGCTTTTCCCAAGAAGCTATACAACTGTCAGAGGAAGAAGTGTCTTCCCAAAGCTGTCTCTATAATCTTGATTCCCTCTTTCCCTGCTTACCTCACAAATATTTTTCTGTCTTTCCATCAGCCTGTACGGAGTATCTATATCTTTCCTACTCTTCCCTGGGGCACCAAAGAATCAAAAAGCGCAGCTTTCTCATGCTCCCTTTCTTGTCATGCATCCTTTGATCCACAGTGTCAAATGTGTAAAGTATTGTCTTGTCTAGGAAGGAAAGGGTTTATAGCGTAGAGAGTCCCAAGCCTTTCTTCCCTTCCCTGTCCAAGTCAATGGATTGATATTGTTAACAATTACTGCAAGAATATTTTGATGCATGTATGGGCTGGTTTTCATTATGAGAAAGACTGGCAATCCAGTGCTGTTTTATTGAAAATGCACTGCTCGAGGATGTTCATAACCTCCTAATTGCCAAAATCAAGAACTTATCTTGGCATCACCCTAAACTTGAGCAGCTGCTTCTCTTAACTTCTCTCTTTTTTTATATAGCAACTCATCTAATTCTTGGGTGGATACACCTTCAGTTCTAAAGTTTTTATCTGAACCTTCCCCGTTCTATATAGTCAATCTCAGCCCTTCCCAAAGATTCTTCTCTGATTCCATAGTTTCTGCTCAGGCCTCTACTTATGGAATATTTCTTTTGGTGCTCAAAGTCAGTTCACTTAAAAATGAAACTCCTAAACTTGGATCTCTACCAACCATTCTTTGTTGCTTCCTTCATCTCAATCTCATCAAAAATCTCTTATCCCTTGTCACTTCTTTTCTCTCAAATATCTGCTGTTGTTACTCCATTAGACTTCATTTCAGGCCTTGATCCTCGTAACTCACCTGTTTCCTTCCTAACTTATCTTCCTGAATCTGAGTTCTTATTCTTAAACCTTTTCATTCCGCTAAAACACAGTGTTCCTACTGTCGTAGCCTCTGCCCTAAAAGCTGTTGTCCTTTGAATAAATGTCCGAGACTGGCATCTTCTGCCCTCCACAGACTGAGCTCCACCTACCATTCCTTTCTATTACACATCCCACTTCCTATCCAGCATCTTCACTTGTCATGCCTAATTATATTTCTCAAATAGCCTTCAAGACTATATTTTAAAAACATCTTGTCCATAAAGACTTCATTAATGTCCCCCAAGTGCCTCCATAACCTCATAGCAGTCCACACATCCACAGTAGCACAGCATGGTGGGGTACATTTCTTATTTGAACAACAAGGAGTTTGTAGAACTCTTAGGGCATGTCTCAGGCTACTCTTGATAAGATCCTTTCCACATTTAACTTTGAACCTTTATTTTTTTTAATAACTGTTAGCTGAGTATAAAATTCATGGTGGGGATTATCTTTTTTAAGTCTTTATGGGTCTCACATATAAAAATTGCATACTCTTATTAAAGGTTTGAATCCATCCTTCCACCATCTTTAGTGTTACTACTTTATTGATTGAAAATGACCCAGCATGCAGTAGCATGTTTAGTGAAGCTTCTCATTGTTTTCACTAAACATGGTCTCCTTTCCTCCCCGCAACAGCATTTAAAATGCTTTAAAGTATTTGAATATTTAGTGGTGAAAGATTTGTTCCTTAAGGAAGAAGCTCTCTGAAATTATTGACTGTCATTTTAGCCTGTGGAAAGGAAGATCAATAAGAGATATGAAAAGGATTAGGCCTGTAAAAGCAAGATTGTTGTTTAACTTTTCCCATCTTGCCTTCTGGTGTGTTCTGGCAACCAGAAACCACCAGCCACCCTGTCTGTGTCTACATTCTTCCCTTTTCTCTCAGTGGAAATAAAGGCTGGGATCTTGCACCATTCTGCTGTTGCCATCCACTCATGCTTATCAAGGAACAATCCTCAGATCGTCAGCCAAACACTGCTCTCTCTACTAAATGAAGCATTCACCATGGTGAGTGCCTTTTGTATGAGAGTCATATTTAACATTTTCTTATATTGTAAGTCGAACTCTTAGGTTCAGAAGGGAGATAGATAACAGTGCACAGCCCTGTATGCATGATCATTTTCACAGAATAGGTCACTGTGTCTAGACACCTTGCCCAAAGTCACACACTCACTAAATAAATGAATAGGGGGCTGGGCCTACACTCATCTAAAAATTTCCCATTGCCAAAATCAAATTTCAAATCCAGATTGTTAGGTTCATCTGAGCAGGACCTGGAATAATTATTGTAATTATCTTCCAGTCCCCAGGAAACCATAGAAAACGGGATTGGATGTATGTAGGAAATAGTACACAGTGGTTGAGGGTGCAGCCTTCAGAGTCAGATGACTCTCATTTTCAGTCCTGGCCCTGCCATTCCCTTGGCTTGTATTATACCCAATCCTACCTTATCACTGGTTGTCAGGATTCAATATTGAGATACATATGCTAGACAACATCTTGCAAGACATCCTGAGACAGAGATGAGTTCTCCCAACATTTTCCAGATAAAAAGAAAAGTCTATTGAGAGGTTGGAAATGTTTGTGATAAAGATTTAACAAGAATTGACCTTCCCTCATCCAACTGAAAATGGAAGAGGAGTGCTTTCCTTCATCATTGTTTAAGATATAATTCACATGCCATAAAATTCACCCTTTTCAAATTGTAAAATGTGTGGTTCTTGGTGTATTCACAGAAATGTGCAGTTGTCATCATATAATTCCAGAGCATTTTCATCACTGTTCTTAACCCCCAACCCCTGGCAACCACTAATCTACTTTCTACCTATGAATTTGCCTGTTGTGGACATTTCATATCAATGGAATTATACAATATGTGGCCTTTGTGTCTTTTTTGTTTTTCTTCTTCCCACTTGGAGTAATGTTTTCAAAGTGCATCCATGTTGTAGCATGTTTATTGGTACTTCATTTCTTTTTGTGGCTGAATAATGTCATTGTATTGCTATACTGTATTTTTTGTTTATCCATACAGTTGATGGATACTTGGCGTTGTTTCTGCTTCTTGGCTATTATGAATATTATAAGTATGAACATTTGTATACAAGTTTTTATGTGGGCTTTAAGTGTTCATTTCTCTTGGTTATATGTTTTAAGCATCTTATGGTTTTACTTCTTATATTTAGGTCTGATCCATTTTTGCATGTGGTGCATTGTAGGGATCCAGCTTCATCCTTTTGGTATGTGGATATCCAGTCATATAAGCAATGATTGTTGAAAAAACTATTATTTCCTCATGAATGGTCTTGGTACCCTTTTCAAAAAAAAAAAAGCAGTTGAAGATAAATATAAGACTTTATTTTTTGACTCTCAGTTTTATTCCATTGTTCTATATATCTATCCTTACGCCAGTTTCCACACTGTTTGGATTACTGTAGCTTTGTAGTAAGTTTTGAATTTGGGATGTATGAGTTCTCCAGCTCTGTTCCATTTCAAGATCATTTTGTTTATTCTGGGTCCCTTGTATTCCACATGAATTTTAGGATCAGCTTGTTAATTTTGGCAAAACAAGCACCTGGTATTTTGATAGTGATTGTGTTGAATATATAGATCAGTTTGAGGAATGTTGCTATTTTAACAGTATTAAATTTTTCAATTCATGAATGCAGAGTGTCTTTCCATTTGTTTAGGTCTTTAGTTTCTTTCAATGATGGTTTATAGATTTCAGTGTATAATTCTTGACCTGTTTGGTTAAATTTTTCCAAAGTACTTTATTATTTTTTGATGGTATTATAGACAGAATTGTTTTTCTAAATTTTCATTTTTGGATTATTCATTGCTAGTGTCTAGAAATATAATTGATTTTTTTATATATTGACCCTTGTATACTGTAGCTGTTCTGAACTCATTTATTGTAATTTTTTTGTTTCCTTAGGATTTTCTATGTACAAGATCATGCATCTGTTAATAGAAATACTTGTATTTCTTTTCCAATCTGGATTTTTTAAATTTCATTTTTTTGCCTAAGTGCCGTGGCTAGCACCTCCATCCAGTACAATATTGAATAGAAGTGGCAAGAGTGGACATCTTTTTCTTATTCCTGATTTTAGGGGGAAAGTGTTCAGTCTTTTACCATTATGATGTTAGCTGTGGGTTTTTCATAGATGCTTCAAGTTGAGGAAATTCCCATCTATCCTAGCTTGTTGAGTGTTTATATCAAAAAAGGGTACTGGATTTTGTCAAATGCTTCTTCTGTATCTATTAAGGTTGTCATGTAGTTTTTGTCCTTTATTCTATTGATATGTTGTATTACATTGATGAATTTTTGTATATTGAACCAACCTTGCATTCCTGGAATAATCCCACTTGTCTATGCTACATAAACCATTTTCTATGCTGCTGGATTTGTTCTGCTAGTATTTTGTTTAGAATATTTCCAACTATATTCATAAAGGATATTGGTCTGTAGTTTTCTTGTTATATCTTTGTGTCTGGTTTTGGTATCAGGTTAATAATACTGATCTCAGGAAGAGTTGGAACCTTCCCTGTTCTTCAGCCCAGCAGCATAAGTTTCAGATTAACTACGTCAACAGCTTGACCTGCAGTCTGTAAATGTTGAGGAACACAGGAATGGTTTTTGACTCTGAAAGGGTGCCAAGGTAAGACATTCCTGAAGTGGCCTGTGGAAGCTGAATAAAGGGCACTTCTGCCAATGATGAGGTTGAGGTCGTTGTTTCCCATGGGTCTCACATGATGACTGAAGAAATGAGCCATAAGCCATCTTCAAAATAACCCCGTACAAATGGCCTTCCTCCATGAAGCCAGGCACCCAGCAGCGAGTGGCATCTAGTATAGAACTGGATGGTGAGAAACCAGTAGCCAAGTCACGGAATCTCAGTTGGGAAAGAAAGTCATTACCCCCTGACCCTGTCAAGATGTCATGACTACATCATCTTAATAAAGCATGATCATTTTCTCTAATCTGTCCCCTGTAGAAGGGCCAGAAACAACTATTCAGTGGGAAGAAGGTAGTAAGAGGAGGAAGAGAGAAGAAGCAGGTTGCTCACACATATTTTGGTTTTCCACCCACAGGAAGGTCTGAACAAGAGGCTGAGGTATGCCTTCAATTAAGAGAATTTGGCAATTTAATAATTCACTACTGTGGACTTCATAATATCTCCCCCTAAAATTGTATATTTCCTGAATGTGACCAGAAAAGTTACATGATTTGAGGTTTCATCCCTAGAAAAAATAATGAGCGGGCTTACAAAAGTGAAAAGTTGTGTTCTGCACCTATGTCACTACCACCTCACATACACCAAGTCTTCATGATTCAATACATCAGACCTGAAAACAATTTAGAATACTTAGAATGATATTTATGATGAAGAAAAATGTCTAGGAGATTTCAAAACTGGGTTGGATTCTATTTCAAATGAAGTGTGAATTTTTTTCCCTTTCATTAACATTTGTCCAGGGAAATACTTATTGAATTTTGTAAGGTCCTGGAGGTTTCAGGTTGATTCAGGGCTACTTTGTTGAACCAAGATGTCCGTTTATAGGGAGATGGATCTAATTAGGCTAGACATACACAAAGTACCAAAGGGCAAGAGGAGTATGTAAGAGTACAATGCGGGCCAAAAATTCAGATCCAAAATCTTTCCCAATGGGTGAAGGTTTAGCTAAACCTTAGATGGGTATTCGTATACTAGGCAGATGAGTAAAGGGTGTTCACCTGAGTATCAGGCAAAAGTGATCCGATCAGACTGGGATTGGAAAGGGAGGCACAGGGCTAAATCATGGAGTGCCTTGTAGATCATACCAAGGACTTTGCACTTGACTGTAGACATTGAGAGCTAAGACATAATCAGGTTGGCAATTTTAGTATATTATTTTACAGTGTAAACTGTAAGATCCTAAGTGCCCACATGGTCTTTGGATTTAGGAAATTAGATTATTGCTGTAATTCTAGAAAGGCAAATAAATAGCCTAAGGATAGAAAGGAGGGAACAATTTCAAGCATGTTCAGAACTAGGATAAGGTGCCTGATCAGATATTCTTGCACAGGAGCAAGAAGTGTCAAAGACAACACCTGCATTCTGGTTTGAGCAGCTGGATAGATAGTGGTGATATTGGGTCTGCACAGAAGTGGAACAGATCTTCAGGGGGAAATGAGTACACTTGGATCATGTTTTAATTGCAGCGTCAGAGCCAAAGGGATCATTCCCACATTAGATTTAAAAAAAAAAAAATAGGAAGAGGAGAGAATCCTCCAACTTGTAGAGCATCTGGCCATTTCCCTGGAGTATTGTCGCTAGGGAAAGGTAATAAAGGGGAGGAGAGGAGGACAAGGACATTGTCCCCAGACATACTAACATTTGAGGGTTATACAAGTTATCCTTATTGTAGCTTTTAAAATAAGGCAGATACATACTTAACTGTTATCACATAAAAAGAAACCTAGCAGGTCAAAATATTTTAAAACTTTTGAAGCATTAACTTCAAAATAATCAATTACATCAGTTACTCCCTTTTAGGTCATTCCTATGCTTAACATTGCTGTGTTGGCTCTCAGTGGATCCAAAAGAACATAATAGAGATCAAATATGTTTCCTGAGACAAATATCCTTAACCCAGAGATAATCACCTAAGCAGGAAGATAACCTTCATGTACTTTGAGATGAGATTGAGCAAGAGGATCCCAGGTCACCGCAACTCCATGGTGTATATGTGGGTCCTTGTCAAATGGAAGTTGTTCCATTTCTCCATTTCTTATCAATGCATTTCAGAAATTGCCCCCAGTATGCTTCCATCCAGTACCCAAACCCGATAAAAATGCTGTTCACCTTCACCACTTAATAGAATTGATGTATTTTTCAAATTGAAATTGCTCCCACAAATTACACAATTCTGTAGCATCTATCACAGTCTGTATTTACTTCATTATTGCCTAACTTCCTCCTTAAATTGTAAGCTCTGTGAGAGTAGAAATGCATTTCTTTGCTTTACTCCAATGCCCAGTATATATTTGTTGAATGCATGTATGAATGAAATTATGGTTTAAAGGCAAAAGGCCTGATTTGATTTGTCAAGCAAATTTCTGAGATGGCTACAAAACTATCTGTAAAAGGTAGTACAGGACTTGTTTCTGCATGTGAAGAGCCATCTTAGATGGAGCTTTTATAGCATTGAAAGGCTCCTTACACCTTCCTACTGTGCAGGGATAACACAACCTTGAACACCTGGTTTTGGAAAAAACAGTAAAGGGAAAACCAGCTTGTTTTTTAGTACGTTCCTAAGAAGGTGGTGAGCAAATCATATTTTCCTAAGTGACTGATTTTATGAGGGCTTCTACATTTCATCCTACTCTATCCCAATCTCTGTTGTGTCCCTATTCCCCAATTCACACTTGTAGCTGGTTAGGTGGCCTTTTGTGTTTCATCCTAACCATGTGTATGCTTTAATCTTTTCTACGTAAACAACCCATAGAATGATTTAATAAAGTGAACACTGAATCTATATGAAGTGTAGGTAGACATGAAGGACAGCACATACCTACATCAGTGGACAGGAGTAGCCTCTACCCACAGGTAGAGGAATCTAATCTAAGATTCACTTCAGGAATCTAATTACACATTCAACACTTTAAATCTTCAGTTATTTAGCCATGTGCTTTATACGATATGAATTCCACATTCTTGGGATACTTTTACTGTTGTGGAACTTAAATACTTAAGAAATACACAGATATAATAGTAAAAAAAAGACTCCTACTAGTATTCTATTCATTAAAATGTCAGTGGCACTGTATGCTCATAAATATAAAACTGCATGACCATCTAATTGATATCAAAAAAATTTAAATGCCTCATGTTAAACCTCTGGAGAAAAGTCTGAGATGTTGACTACTTTTTCTTTTCTTTCTTTTTTTTTAAAGAGGGACAGTGAGAAAGAATCTATTTTTCAGTTTTTATGTGGCCTTTCATTGCTCAGGCACTTTGTTGTGTATGTAGTGCTGGGGTTTGAACCTGTGTACTGACTGGTGCATGCCATGTAAGTGCCTTAACCGCTGAGCCACCACTCCAGCTCCCCACTATCTACTTTTGTGACAAGTTAATTGGATTGTGGGAGATGGTAGAGGTTAAATTTTTTAAGATCATTTTGCCCAACCTTCATTTTAGAATACTTAGTGCCAAGCTGTGAATCACTTTGCCCAAGACTACTCTGGCCATTGCATTTATGTAAATAAAGCTAGAAACCAGAGCCTCCACCTCCCATTACACAGTTAGCATGCCAGTTTTAACTTCAGCTTCTTTCAGTGGGCATTATCTTCATTTAATTAAATCTGAAGAGCTCCCCATAACGGCTTAACTTGGGAGGGGAAGGGTCTTTACTTCTCTAGTCATTTAGCTTTCATTTGTTAGACTGTTTTTATTACAATACATTTGAGAAATTAGAGCCAGAAGTTCCCTCCCACCCCACTGAAGAAACAAATTTGCTAGCATTCCTAGATTATTGACTTTTACTTTTTTTTTTTTAATAGAGTAAACGGTACTGCCAAAAAAGTTCCCAGTCATATTCCTCTTAGATTTTCTCCTTGAAAACTTGTTTGGTATGAAGATGAAGCCCGATATGGAAATTTCAAGACATGCCCTGCAGAGTCCCAACCCATCCTTCCCTTACTTTGTTGTTTATTTTTGGTGCTTGTTTCCATGTCTCCATTTGAAGAACTGAGGGGCTGGCATGACCTGGGTCCACTGTCTTACTGTTAAGTCCTGCCTTGACTGTTTATAAAAGAGGAAAGCATTTTTTTCCACCTGAGTTCAGGAGCAGTCTTGATATCAGGGGTAAGATTTTTCATTGGTAAGTATTAAGAAGCAGTTGCTAAATGATTAAATGGGCAGAAAGGGGGGTTACCTCAGGAAAATAAATGCACATTCTTTGTGGTGATAGAATTGTTTCCAATCTCTTCAAGAACTGGTCCCCTTCCTGAGGTATGCCTTCTGATTCCTGGAGCGTGCAGTGCTCCCTCACTTTCTTTCTTCAAGGGGGTCTTGGAAAAGGAATCTTGAAAGAGGAAATGTGTAAGATATGGGGGACTTGTGACTCTTTCCACCAAATTAGCCGCTTCATTTAGGAGAAACTCCTGTCTTAAAATGGCTTGGATCTCAGTCAGCAAAGCTGGATTCATTTGTACATCCTCTGGGTCATGGAGATTGTTTTTTGGTCTTGGCCTTTTCTTTTTGGGGTGCTCCACACTTTTGTTTCCATGGACTATATATTTAAGAAACTTGCCTTTTGATTCCCTGTCAGTGGTTGGATATTTAAGATCACTCTGCACAGTGTTTGAGTGCCTGCTGTAGTCGCTCAGGATCCCTTCTTCATCCTGTGGTGGTGGGCTCCTGTCCACAGGAAGCTTTCTCTGTTGTGCTCCTTGCTCTAAAGATAAAATCAGAGCTGATTTGCTATCGTGCCTGGAGGGGAACATTCTTATTTTTACAGTTGCCCTGGTGCCCTCTTCTTTGGAGTCTGCCTTTACTGTCACTCTGGGAGCTTCCTGAGTGTCTACCTTCATTACGCCACTTCTACAAGCTGGGTAGAGTTGCTCTTTGTTCAGACCAAGTTGAAAGAGCATGTTGTTCTCCGTTCCTCTCCTGTTCTTCACTATCGCCTTCACTGCTGCCTCGCAATTATCTACCATGGTGGTGCTGTAGTTGGAGAACATGCTCTTGGAAGTGAGCTGTTTGACCAGCTCTTTGTTGCCCAGCAGTCTGGCATGTGCCAGTTCTGACCTTTGGCGTTTTGAGTAGCATCGTTTATAAAAGGCTTTCTGCTCCATTAACCGGGCATTGGCTTCATGTATCTTCATGGCCTCCAAAAAACTGAGTTTCTTTTTCAGCAAGTTCTCTTCTTTCCAGTTGAAGGACAGAATTGAGTAGGACTTCTCTGTTTCCATAACTTTCTGCCCTCTCCAAATACTGAATAGTGCTTGTTTCTCTGGTTGCCGGAACTGTCCCCAAAACTCTTGACAGTTGCTCTGCTGGTGGCTCCTCCATGAGATGTCCAATTGAGGCTGGGAATCTGACATTTCTCTGCCCACCTGAGGACTTGGCAGCCAGTGTTCTGTTAAATCTGTAAGTATGCTTAGTGAATTGTGGGCACTGTGAACACAGGGTTCTGTTCTGGCTTCCATTGTTTGTTGTTAGAATTTTGTGGGTTGCCAAGCATTTCTCCCAAGGGCAGGGGTCCCTGGGGACCTGTTCACTGGCCTTTTACTGTAGGTGTGACTTCCACCTGAAAACTTTGCTGTACCACAAGGAAGAGGGGTTCAAAGGCAGTCTACCACATCTCTGATAGGTTATGGCTGAAAAGTATGTGTATTTACTTTTCAGTCACTCCAGTTTGAGATTTCTTAAATTTGGTTCCCTGTGCATTTTCTTGGCAAGGATGAAGGGAAGTTATTAATAATGTTATTAAAAGATATGAGATTTGGAGTTTTAATCTAATAATCTATAGACTCATTGAAAATGTTAATTTTATATAGTTTTATTGTATGAACCTCCCAAGGACAGAACTGGTCAGTTTGTTGGAATCATGATATATAAAAACTTTACTCAAGGATGAGATTGCCCAGAAGTTAGAAGGTACAAGGGTAAAAGGCAGAGAAAGAGGAAAAAAAAGTAAATGAAGACACCTTTGCTGAGGGCATATTTCCTGAAGTCAATCTGTACATGGATGCCAGGCTTAATATATGTGGCTTTGCTTTGATGTTAGACATTCTACAGACATCCTCAGGCTCAGTAAAAACAAGGTGGGCCCAGATTCCCTAGAGGATGTAGGTACCAGCCTGGAAAGGCTTTGAATTCCTATCCCTGGTATATCATCTCTCAGATCATAGCTTCATTGACATGAGCACCTCTATATAAGCTGGTGCATTTGTTCTACCAAGAAGTTGGGTTATTATGTATTCCAGCCACTTTGCAATTCAAGATTGTAACTTGTTAAGGTTGTTGTTGTTGTTGTTGTTGTTATTATTATTATTATTTAGTAGCTACTCTTTTAGCTGCTATAATCTTCTTCTCTTTAGGGTCCATTGATGTTTTTCCATACATTATATAAATCATCCATGCACTCTTCTCCTCCTACTATCCCACTTACTCTTATTTCCCAGACTATCTCCAATTCTAAGGACTAACATACCCAGCCTCTTTTATCTAAACATTGTATTCCTGAAGTAGGTCTGCCCCTTTCTTTAGCCCATCAAACCTTGGCACATTTCACACACAGACTCCACCTGTGATCTACTTCCTTAAGAGTTATTGCTTTACCTAGCCCTGCTGTGTAAAGACATAAAGCTCTGATAGGTCCCTCAGTTTTAATTTATGTTTTTAACTGAGGGGTGTTACCTTTGGCATACATTTAAGGCATTTTAATTAGTAAAATTAACTAATATAAAGTAATATCTAAATTAGAAAATGTTACATAAATCTAAATGAATTTTCATGAACTCAGGTTTCCCCCAAAATCTAGACCACTCCTCCTCCACTGAATGCCTATCAGTTTGGTAGCTGATCCCAAACATAACCCAAGCCATAGTGGGTTCATAGATTATTATTGTGAGCCAATCAGTAATGTCATCTGCCTTGTCACAGATATACTTGAATTGTGGTGGCCCAAACCACTTTAGGCTGTGAGGTATAATAGAGTGTTTACTATGTGCCTGTGGTTAAAGAGTGTGCTTGCTTTCATGTGAGAGTTTTGGGAAGTTGTACCCTGCCCAAGCAAGGACACCTGTGGTTCCTGTTGCTAGTTTCAGCCATCCTACCAGCAAGGAAATCTAGCCTGATGACACCAACCTGTGGACAGCTGTATGCAGGGACATAAGAACCCAGTTTTTCAATCACATCGCAAGTTTTCAACTAATAAGCTGTTAAACTCCTATAATTTACATAGGAAAATTTTACTTCTTAGCCAAGTATCAGATTTCTAGGTGCCAAGAACAGAATTTGATTATGAAGTTGTCCCTTCACACACTGCACAGAAGGGATGGTGTCCCTCTTTGACACCATCAGCCTTAAAAGGCATGCATACTGAGTGGTTGGATTGTTTAGTTATAACTGGTGAAGTAACCGAATTTATCTGGTTGTGTCTTTGTTGATTATCTTTCCCTTCACCTGATGGTTGTAGCTACTGTTCCTTCAGATAAAAAAATCCTAGTTTGTTTTACAGTAAGCAGAGCCTTACAGGGATAATCTTCAAATATTTAATCAGAACAGATGCTGACTACAAATAGCCAACGCACTTGAAAACACTGCCTTCAATTATAAATATGCCCACATGCTGCAACAATTTTAGAGCTGTAAGAGATCTTGGCAATTACTTCAACCCACTATTATTATGGGAATTAGTGTTTTAAATGGTTTAATGTTTCAAATGAGAGGGAAGAAAGGGTCAGAAAACCCTTGGTGGAAATGAGTGCCCAGTAGTAGTGGTCCAGTGTGATTATGTATTGACACCCTCACTATGGGGACAGTACCAGGCTACATGATTTTCTCCAGTTCATAAGACCATTAACTCAGTTATTCAGCTTACCATATCCCTGAGGTCCATGAGGTATAAACTGAAATTAGTTAAGATCCATGAGTACTAATGGTAGCTTAATCCCACATTAATTCTTTGAATAATATTCTGTTCACTCAGTGAAGAGAACACTATATTGGGAATTTCAAAGACATCTTAAGCTCTTTAGTTTCTGACCTCCTTACCTAGTTATTCCCTACTTTGGTATACACTGTTTCAGAACTGGCCTTCACATTCTCTCTGCTGTATGTCATCACCAGCACTCCAGCTAATGTTTCACATAGACTAATGGACCTTTCTGTGCCTTCAATCTTATCTTCTTTCCTGCTTGTTGGATATAGGACTTAGATATTTACAGTATAGTTACTTTTACAAGACAAGATTCCCAGGCTTATAACCTTACCCAAGACACTGACCCTTCCGTGAAAACCTTACATGAGAAGGGGTTGATTAGATACAGAAATCTCTGCAGAGGGACTGTAAAAATGGCCATCTTGTGGGTGATAGCCATTAGGACAGGCTCATGCCTACAAAGGATCTAATCCATCAATCAAGGGAATATAGTCCAATGAGGAACAGGTACCTTGGGCTGTATAACCTGATGTATCAGCAACTAAGATCCTCAGACTTTTCCCCTATAATGTGGGTTCCTTGGTCTCTTGTGTGTTTAATGTGAATTTTGCTCCCTTGAAGGCTGAGAACTTCCTTATGGGTCAGTCCTTGCTTCACTTAATCTATGACTTCCAAGTGATGCATCAGTCCAAGGTGCCAAAAAACAATTAATAAAAGTAGACTTATGATTATACAGCCTTCTAGCCAGTGATATCTACATGGAGGAATCCCTGTGATACTGTGGCTTTTGTATATCAAAGCCCCAGGCCAGGCATCACTTTGTAAACTGAAGGGAATTTTGCAAAAGCAGGACTTGATCTTGCTGAACCATACATTGTATATACAGATCTTAAGGCTCTTGATCATTTGACACCAGTCCATTTTTCCTGCCTCAAATCTATTCACTTTTATTCTCCAGAGGTTTTTTCCCTTGGTCATTGTATGTATTATTTTATATAAGGCAATTGTGTGTTTGCATGTCTCCTCCTCCTTAAAGTTAAGAATGTCATTTCAGCCACTGTATTTTCTTTGCTTACAGAACATCACACTCAAAATGTGTGTAGAATGGTACTATTATACCTAAGACTGATCAGTTGGAAATGTGGTCAGGTATCAGAGAGCAGATGTATGGGGTTAGGGGTTCTTCTGGCATTCATCAGTCCAAGCTTCAAGTCCAAATCCAATGATCAGTCCTAAATCATCTCTTTTTATTGAGTTATCTTTGGGAATGTGGGGTATGAATGAACACCAGAAGAGGGTATGACATTTGCCAGAGTTGTTCAGAGCACCAGAACTTGGATTCCTACCTTGGACACGAGTGCCTAGTCAAGTATTCTCTGTTTTACATTGAGGTGTGTCTACTCATGTCCTTGTTGGGGAAACAGTTGACAAATGCGGATCTGGTGAGTGTACTTTATAAATGCAGCAGCAAAAGAAAACACTCCTAATGAGGTGTCTACATAGGATTCCTATACCCTCTTTATTCAAGCTGAACACAGGTATGATTCTCCCCTTTCACCTTCTTCACAGGTGCTTCCAAAAGGGCAGCACCTAGTATTTTAGACCCAAGGAATCTCCAGAAATTGCAAAGATTTGTCCAATCCTTAAGTTAAACTGACTTTCTCCTGCTCATTAGCTCAACTTCATTGTGTTAATTTGCCAAAGTCAGTCTTTTAGCTCTGTTATTAAACTCATCTCAAAATTGGAAAGTGGAAAGAAAAAAAAGGTTGAATGAGAAAGTGGCACATTTATGTCATCCCTGTAAACAGTGAGCCTTGCCCTACAGTGTTCTAATTATAGGGAGAGAGGCACAGGCTGTGAAATGAGACCAGGAAAGGAACACCTGATGGAGGTGGGAAGAACTCTTAAGTAGTCTTCCTGACAAAGCATTCATTCCTTGTGACTCTCTGAAATGAGTTTTAAACCATTTTTTAAATTTGACTTTTGAGAATACATGGCTTCCACAAGCTGAAAGTGACCTGTATCTAAAACTCAAATAACCCCTAGCTCATTGTATAAACCTTGTATACACCCTGGTGGTATCCTGTGGCACGGATTTTCTTGAACTAGGTGTTTGTCAAGGTGTTTTGACCTATTTGGCCATTTGTTCAGCTATTCCCAACAACCTCAATTGAAGAGTATAAAGAAAGCCATTACATTAACTTAAATTTCTTAGCAAGCACACACACAGGGGTATTCAATCAGAGGTCCTGTAAGCTCTCTATTCAGGGTATTCATCATAATGTAGAGATAGGATTTGCCATCTTACTCTGACGTTAGAACAGAATTACTAACCCCATTTCTGTACATGTTTAGAGATCAGGCCTGAGAATCCCTTCTAAAAGCCAGACAGTAGGCCTTGTTGAATTCCTAAACCCTGCTCTTTCAAGGTGGAGAAGGTCTCTAAGAGTATTTTGTGCAGGATACTTGATGTTGAATTTCCTCAGCCTCACCAATCCAAGCCAATGATCTCACCAATAAAAATACATCCATCTTTTCATGTGCTTCCTGGTCATTGATGTATTAAAATGTTAAGAGTTAGCAGACAAGGATATGAAAACAAACAGTTAATTTGTATTCCATATGTTTAAAAGTCAAATACAGATATAAGAAGAGATTTTTAAGAGAAAAGTCTTATCTACAGCCTTCAGTTACAAGGGAAAGATACCAAACGGAACATGGTTCTACACAAAGGAATGAATGAAAGAGTATGTATGAATGTGTGTATACATATAATAAAATCTAATAATATAGGATATATGTTGTATACCTATATAATTATTTTATTTAAATCTGTTTGAGAGAAAATTTTTCAAACAAAAGTTATATAATGTGGGATTTATAACTTAGCTATAAGTAAAATTATTCAAACAATAGACTAAAGGCCAGAGAGAAGAAATGGAATGATGCTATTGTAAGGTTCTTATATACAAAAGGGTATATTACTTGAACTTTGATAAAGATGTACATGCTAAGTCTTAGAGCATCACTAAACTGAAATAGTTAACAACCTAACAGGTAAAATTAAATCATACAAAATAATTTTAGAGTGCCCAATTTTGTCCCTCCCCCAACAAAAAAATATGTTGAAGTCTTGACATCTGATATCATCTGGAAATAGAGTCTTTGTAGATGTCATCAATTTAGGATAACATTATCAGAATGGGCTCTAATTTGGTATGACTGATATCCTTATTAGATGAAAACAGAAAGTCACATAAGAGAAAAAAGACAGCCCTGTGACAGTGGAGGCAGAGATGGGAGCAATGTATCTTTACAAGCCAAGAAATGCTGAGGATTACTGAATACCAGTTTCTCCCCTAAAGGTTTTAGAGAAAATATGGCCATGATGACACTGATTTCAGGCTCCAAAATTGAGACAATAAATTTTTGTTTTTTTGCCAAGGTAGACCATATTCTGGGCCATACAACTATCAGTATATTCAAAAGTCAATGCAGAGTAGTGAGAAAAATGGTATTCTATACACTTTGTTTCCCTATGGAGCTATCAGTAAAGAACCAGAAACTGACTAAAACAACCTTGTCGGAGCTTTGGGGGGTGGGGGCAGAAACAAAGGTCTAGAATAATCAAGCAAAGGCCCAGTGACGAGGCCACATTCCAAATAGTAGGAGAAATGATTAAAAAAAAAAAAACAACCCTTGCATCTTTTCCACTACTTCCTATGGAGTAAGTCTTGGTTTAGAGAAGGTGGCAACCCAATCCCCAATTCTCTCTCTCATGCCAGATGGAGCAGAACAGATCTGATTTGAAACACTAACCTGCATGGGGGCTTCTTATAACAGTCTCTGTCTCATATAACTTGGATCTCAGAGGCAGAAAAGTGGCAGCCGCTGGTGGTAAAAGCTGCAGGGGTCCTGGGTCAAGAGGTTGTGGATGAAGATGCAATAAAAGCCCCTAGGATAAAATGGGTTGAAACTGTAAAATTAAGGTATTAAAAAGTAACTCTTTATGAAGAGGAATTGAGAAAGGCACACACAGGCTTAGAAGAAAGGTGCCTGCTCACAAGACCCATCTAAGAAGACTAAACTCTTAGCTCAGCTCATTCCTACTCTTAAGATATATTGTGCTAAGTCAGCGATGGATGTCTCTGGCATGGAGGAAGTCTTCAAAGGAGAAGAATGACCAGTGTTTTCAAATGCCCAATTTTTAACCCAAACTTAAGTTATACACAGGAGTAAGAAAATATGGCCCACCGAACAAAGTAAATTGGCAGAAAACATCTTGGAAGAAACAGAGACTCTGGACTTAGCACTTTTAAACAATTGTCTTAAATGTTAAAAGGGCTAAAAGAAAATATACACAAACATTAAAATCAGAAAAAATTATGTGTGAGCAAAAAATATCAACAAAGACAGGAATGACAAAGATAAATAGAAACTGCAGTTGGAAACTGAATTTGAAACATTTACCAGCAGGGTTCAACAATAAATTTCAGCCGAGGAATGTAAAGAAAACACAGAAGAGAAGTAGAAAGTCTTAAGGGATTTGTGGCACATCATGAAAGGAACCAGAGTAGGATCATTAGAAGATTATTTGAAGAAATAATGGCTGAAAACTATCCGAATTCTTGAAAGATGAATCTACAACCTAAAATGCTCAGAAAACTGTAGGATAAGGTCACCAAAATGCTTTATTGTCCAAAGCCAAAGACAGAACCTTAAAAGCAGCAAGAGTGAGCAACTCCTGTACATAGGCTCTTAAGTGAGATTATCATCTGAATTTCTCAGCAGAAACCTCAGAGGCTAGAAGGAAATAGGATAAAATAGTCATAAGGGCTAAAAGGGGGGAAAAACTTTACTGAGATTAAATATCCAGGGAAACTAACCTCCCCAAATTAAGATAAAATTTGCACATTATCCACCTGTAATCACAGCAGTTCAGGAGGCTGAGGCAGGAGGATCTAACTTCAAAGCCAGTCTCCATTTTGCAAGGCCCTAAGCAACTGACACTCTGTCTCAAAATAAAAAAAAGCTAGGGATGTGGCTCAGTGGCTAAGCACCCCTGGGTTCAATCCCTGGTACCAAATAAATATTCATTCCCAAGTGAAACCTAAGACTTTTCATTACCACTTGGCCTTCCTTACAAGAAATGCTAAAGGGAGTCTTTCAGGTAGAAAAGAATGGACACAAATAACAAACTAAGTATTTGTTATTTGGTTTGTAACTCCACTTAAGACTTTCTATGGGTTTTAAGGAACAAATACATCAGGCGGTTTTGCCATACCCAATAAAACTATACTATAGAGCTATAGTAACAAAGACAGCATGGTACTGGTATCAAGATAGGAAAGAAGACCAATGGAATAGAATAGAAGATCCTGAAACAAACCCTCAAATCTTTAAACATCTGATTTTTGACAAAGGGGGACAAAATGTTACATGGAGGAGAGACAGCCTATTCAACAAATGGTGCTGGACAAACTGGACACCCACTTGCAGAAAGTTGATATTAGACCCATACCTTGCTCCTTGCATGAGAATCAAATCAAAATGGATTGAGGAGCTAGGAATTAAACCAGCTACCTTGCAACTGATGGAAGACAAATTAGGTCCAACACTTAAGCATTTGGGAGTAGGCAAAGACTTTCTCAACATGTCTCCTAAAGTGAAGGAAGTAAAGTCAAAAATCAGTGATTGAGATGCCATAAAGCTAAAAAGCTTTTGTACTGCCAAGGAAATAATCAAAAGAGTCAAGAGGTTTCCTACAGAATTGGAGAGAATCATGGGCTATGATTCCTCTGACAGGGGCTAATATCCAGAATCTACAAAATCCTGAAAAATATCAACCTCAAAAACACTAACAATCCAATCAATAAATGAGCTGAAGAGCTAAATAGAAACTTCTCAACAGGACATTGATCAAGCTAATGAATACATGAGAAAGTGCTCTAAATCACTAGTAATCAGAGAAATGCAAATGAAAATTACATTAAGATATCACCTCACACCAGTCAGATTGACAGAAATGAAGAAAATAATAATAGATGCTGGAGGGGTTTGGAGAGATAGGTACACTAACACAGTGTTGGTGGAGCTGCAGACTGGTATAGCCCCTGTGGAGGGCAGTGTGGAGAATTCTCAAAAAACTAGGGATGAGTCCACCATATGATCTTGCTATTCCTCTCTTGGGTATTTTTCCAGGGGATTTGGAGTCAGCACACTACAATGACAAAGCAAAATCGATGTTCATAGCAGTTCCGTTTACAATAGCTAAATTATGGAAACAACCCAGATGTCCCTCACTGGATGAATGGATCCAAAAACTGTGGCACTTATATACCATGGAATTTTACTCAGCGATTAGAAACAATGATATTGCAGCCTTTGAAGGTAAATGGATGGCTATAGAAGAAATTATGCTGAGTGAAATAAGCATAACCCAGAGAACCAAGGGTCGAATGTCTTCACTCATCTGTAGAGGCTATAGCTAGACCCTGCCCATTGGAGAAAGGAGGTCTATTAACATGTTTTAAATCTGGATAAGGTGTAATGTTATACAACCGAAGGCATTTGTAGAGATGTATTGGGAAGTGGGTAGGAAGGATAAGGGTAGGTAATTGGTGGGGGGGGGTTTCTTGGGGGTAAATCTAATTTTCAGAATTTATATAAATAAATAATTTCATTAGAAGCTTGATCAACAATAAATACCTGAATAAAAAGGTAAAAAATTATAAATCCATGTTAATCATTTACACAATGTATAAAGATGTAATTTGTGACATCAATATAGATGGAGGTTAGAGGTATACTGAAGTGGAGGCTTTGTATGCAAGGAATTTAAGTTGGTATACAAATTATAAATATAAGAAGGTAGAATCAAATAATGTATAAATTCAAAAAACAGTAGATAATGTGTGGGGAACACATTCGTGGACAAAAACGCCCAGAAATCCCACAAAAAATAAAATAGAATTGCATGTTCCTTTTTTGCAGCTCATATAGTTTTGTATGATAGCCTCTCATATATCACTTAGAAATCATTGAAAAAAGAAAAATCCTAGGGATATCATTCTGATAGTCATTTCATTTCAATTCATGTTCCTTTCATATTAATTCTCTTAGATGCTAGGTTCTCTACTTGTCTCTACCTATAACTTTTGATCTTTTTCACTTTTACTTAATTATACTTCTTGGCTGTTGTACATTCTTGTTGCTACAACTTAATGTTGCTTTTCATTTTTTTCAAAGGTCATTTACAATAATTAAAGGGCTCAGCACACAGCCTTTTTTGACATCCTTTGCATGTCAGCATAACATACAGATAAAACAAGGGTTGGAACTTGAACTTACAATTACTGAGTGCTTAAATTTTACTAGGTGATTTATTCATGGTACTTAATCTTCATATAATCCTTTGGGATATTGTCTGAAAAACCTATAATAACTTAGAGCTGGGCACGGTGGCACACACCTGTAATTCTGCTACCCAAGAGACTGACAGAGAAGGATTGCAAATTGGAGGCCAACCTCAGCAACTGGCATCTCAAACTAAAAAAGAGCTGAAGCTATAGCTCAGTGATAGAGTGTCTCTGAGTTCAATACCCAGTATGGGGAAAAAAAAAACACCAAACACTAATAACTTTAGAAATGTATATGGTATTCTCTGTAACCACAAAGAAAATATGTGTAGAACATATGCAAAAGGAAATGAAAAGGGCATAAAATTCTGAAACTACAGAAAAAAACAAAACAAAACAACAACAACAACAAAAAACAGCCAAATACAATTGCTGTACTGGAGAAAATAAAATGCAAACAAACAACACGTTCTAGGGCATACAGAAAAGAAAATGTCAAAAGCAAGTAATTGTAAATGGATTAAAGTCTCTATTTAAAGGCAATAAGAAGAATGGATGTTTGATCCAATGAGATAGAAGCTATCAATAAGAAATTCACTTTAAAAACAAGGAGATGAAAGAATGGAAAAAGATCATGTGTGCATATGTAATCAAAAGATGGGTCAGGCAGGGAGTGGGTGGTTCATACTAAACCAGAAAAAAAAAATAGACTTTATGTTTTGGGGGATTTTTTTTGTTTTGTTTTTTTTTTTTTGTGTGTGTGTGTTTTGTTTTTTTGCAAGGAGAGATTTTTGGTTTGTTTTGGTACCAGGGATTGAACCCAGGAGTGTTTAATCAAAGAGCCACATCCCTAGTCTTTTTATTTTTCATTTTGATCACTAACTGAATAGCATACTAAGCAAAAGTTTATATAAAAAATTAAACTAGCCTTTTTTTTGTTGTTCTGGGGATTGAACCCAGCTAGCAATTAACCACTGAGCCACATCTCCAACCATTTTTATTTTGAAACAATCTCGCTAAGTTACTCAGGGCCTTACCAAATTGCTGAATTTGCAATCCTCATGCCTTAGCCTCCTGAGCTGCTAGGATTACAAGCATTTGCTCCCTGGCCTAGCTAGACTTTATATTTAAGAAAAGGGAAAAGAAAAATTTGGAAGAGACAAAGGGCATTATATATTTGATAAAAAGTGGTCAGTTTCCCAAGAAAATATAAAATTATGAACATGCAACAAACATTAGAACAGGGCAAGGCTGTTGGGGAACTTGCCTGGTATTGCTTGGTATGTGCAAGGACCAGGGTTCAAACCCCAGTTACATAAACAACTGAGTGTTGGAGAAACAACACCAGATGAAAAAATAAAATAAATTGATTCTCTCTCTTTCCCATTTTCTTTTAAAAAAATATTAGAATACAACATGTGTAAATAATGACAAAATTGAATGGATAAAATTATAATAATTGAAGAATTTAATACCCATTTCAATAATGGATAGAAAAGGTTAATTAAGAAATACTTTGGTCCCATAGACAAGTTGGACCTAATAGAGAACACTGTACCTAATAGCCACAGAATGTACAGTGTTTTCTCAATTGCATATGAAAAATTCCCCAAATAGACCATATGGTAGGCCACAAAGCAAGTCCTAATAAAATTTAAAAGACCGATCATGGAGCTGGAGCAGTGGCTCAGCAGTTACAGTGCTTGTCCGGCATGCACAAGAATACAAGTTTGAACCTCAGCACCATATATGCAATGAAGTGTTGGAACAACAAAAGCCACATGCAAAACTAAATAAAATTGATTCACTCTCTCTCTCTCTCTGTCTCACTGTCCCTCTATATTAAAAAAAAAAACAACCAGTCATACAGAATATCTTTTCTGAATATAATGGCATGAGACCAGAAATCAGCAAGAGAAAGAAAATGGAAATTCACAAATATGTGGAAGTTAAACTATCCAATAATTAACCAAAGCAAAAAATGCAAGGTAAATTGAAAATGAAAAATTCACTGAAGAGGTTCACACAGGTTTGAACAAGGAGATAAGGATTATCAAACTTGAAGATAGTTCTGTTGAGAATACCGAGTATGAGGGGCAGAAAGAGGAGAAAAATAAGCAGGCCCAGAGACAAATGGGACATCATCATGTGCACAAACACAGAAGTCTCAGGAGAGAAGAATTAAAAAGGGGAAAGAAGACTATTCAAAGAAATAATAAATGGAAAATTTACAAATCTGATTGAAATCTGAATTAGTGCATTCAAGAAATTCAGCTAATTCCAAGCAGGAAAAATAAAAATCCATTTGAGCTATATTTATAGTCAAATGATTGATAACCAAAAACAGTCTTGAAAATAGCAAAAAAGGAGCTATGTGTTATATTAAAGGGATTCTTAATAATATTAACAGGTGATTTCTGTTCAGGGTACCAGGAAGCAGTAGTAGAACAACATTTAAAATGGTGATTAAAGAAAAAAAATGTCAATCATAAATTCTGTATTGGGTAAAACCTATCTTTCAAAATGAAAGAGAAATTGAGACTTTTCCTCTTTTGCTAGAAGACCTGCCACACAAGAAATGCTAGAGAATGAATGCTTCATGGTGAAAGAAAAAGACTCTAGACCATAACTCAAAGCTGTATGAAGTAAGAATAGCTTTCAAGGTAGTTAAGTAAATAAAAAACCAATTTTATTGCATATTTTGGTTTATGATTTGAAACATAAAAATCTATGTTATTGGACAATCTATAAAGATGTAACTTTTTACAATAGTGATATATGGAGGGAGTGAGGATATGTGAAGTAGCCAAAATTTTTGTTATTAAAACTAATGATATTCAAAACTTGATGGTCATAAGATTAAGATATTAATTATAACCCCCAGGGTAAGCACAAAAACAAAACATAAAGAAAAAATAACACTACAAGGGGATTATATCATCCTACTAATATCAGACAAAATGGATTTTAAGATTTCCTGTAAGAGAAACAACGATATTACATATTGAGAAATGGTAAACTGATTAAGGAGATAACACAGAATCCATAATGATAAAATTGGAGGTCTCTTCTGGTCCGGACTCCAGCACACATCCAGAACAGACTGGAGGAGGATTCCCACCTGGAGCAGCCACCACCCACCTACACCACATGCCTGACCCTGCCTCTTCAGGTCCTGGCCCCTTAGGTGCCCAGGACACCCTCTGGATAGGACCCCATCTGAAGAACCCCCCACCCAGCTGAAGGGGCAGCCCAGACCTCTTCTGGTACAGGAAAGACTGGAGGAGGATAACCATGGGGTGCAGACCCCACCCACCTGATTCCCCACTTGCTGCTCTGGGCTGCTTCTGGTCCCAGTCCAGCAGGTACCCAGGACAGATCAGAGGAGGACCGCCATCTGGAGCAGCCTCCTCCCAGCTGAAAGGCTGGTCTAGGCCTCTTCTGGTCCCTGCCTGGCAGGCACCCAGAACAACCTGTGTTTCAGATCAGTTACCTTGAGCCTAGATCCAAAACACAGAGCAAAATGAAGCTCTAAGCAGAAGCAGCTTTCTGGAAGAAGGTGATCATGAAAGGGGTGGTGTCTGATCTGACCTTTTGACTTGTAAGGAAGAACCACCTTGAGACCTGCCTTGCTTCCCCACACAGAATCATAGTTCAGGATCCAGAAGAAGCTCTTCAAAAATGAAGAACCAAACTAGAAAAGGTTCACCACAAACCCACAAATCCCCTGAAATGGAGCCCACAGATAGGGACCAGGATGAAAACCTAGAAAAAATTATCAATAATCTGATCACAAAAAGGAACAATGAACTAAAAGTCAATGGACTAAGTGAGAAAATTCAAGAGATGAAAAACTCTAGTATCCGAGAAATAGACATACTGAAAAAGGAAGTAACAGAGCTGAAATCTTCAGTCAATCGCATTAGAGGAGCAATGGAAGAATTTAATAATAGACTAACTTCTATGGAAAATAGAACCTCAACTCTTGAAAGAACATCAGACATTATCCTCTAAACTCTAGAAAAAAATAGAGATCAAAGGATCTTAACTTTGTGAAGGCCATACATGCCAAACCCTCAGCTAGTAAAATAGTAAATGGAGAAAAGTTGAAAGCATTACCACTAAACTTGGGAAAAAGACAAAGCTGCCCACTCTCACCACTTTGATTCAATATAGTCTTCAAGACCCTAGCTGGAGCAATCAGGCAAGAGAAAGAAAGCAAAGGGATAATAAGAAGAGAGGAAGTCAAACCATTCCTCTTTGCTGATGACGTGATCCTATATCTGAAGGATCCAAAACACTCCACCAGAAAACTGCTTGAGCTTAGCAACAGATTTAGCAAAGTAGCAGGATACAAGAGCAACACTCATAAGTCAATAGCTTTCTTATATGCTAAAAATAATATGGCAGAAGAAGAAATAAGGAAATCCATCCCATTCACAATATCCTCAAAAACAATAAAATACTGGGAATTAATCTGACAAGGGAAGCAAAAGACCTCTACAATGAAAATTATTGAACATTGAAGATAGAAATTGAAGAAGACCTGAGAAGATGGAAAGATGTTCCATGATCTTGGTTAGGCAGAATTAGTATAATTAAAATGATCATTCTGCCAAAAGCACTGTACAGATTGAATGCAATCCCCATCAAGACACTAATGTCATTATTTACAGATATCAAAAAAAATATCAAATTCATTTGGAATAACAAGAAACCCAGAATAGCCAAAACATTACTAAGCAAGGAACCTGAAACAGGTAGTTGTGCAATACCAGATCTAAAATTATACTATAGAGTTGTAGTTACAAAAGCAGCATGGTACTGGTATCAAAATAGGAATGAAGACCAATGGAATAGAATAGAAGACTCTGAGACAAACTCACATATCCTTAAACATATTTGACAAAGGGGGTCAAATATAACATGGAGGAGAGACAGCCTATTCAATAAATGGTGTTGGAAAAACTGGACAGCCACTTGCAGAAAATTGAAAATGAGATCCTTATCTCTCACCTTGCACAAAAATCATATCAAAATGGATCAAGGAACTGGGAATTAAACCAGATACCATACAACTGATAGAAGAAAAATAAGGACCAACAATCCAGCATGTGGGAGTTGGCAGTGACTTCCTCAACAAGATCCCAAACTGAAATAATTAAAATCAAGAATTAATCAATGGAATGCCATTAAATTACAAAGCATTTGCTCAGCAAATGAATTGGTCAAAAGTGTCAGGAGGGAACCTACAGAATGGGAGATAATCATGACCTGTGATTCCTTCAACAGGAGACTAATATCCAAAATTTAGAAAGAACTAAAACAATTCAATAACAAAAACACAAGCCAATCAATAAATGGGCCTGAGATCTAAATGGAAACTTCTCAACACAGGAAATCAAGCAAGCCAATGAATACATGATAAAGTGTTCTAAATCATTAGTATTCAGAGAAATGCAAATCAAAACTACATTAAGATTTTACCTCACTCCAGTCAGATCAGCAAAGATGAAGAATATAAACAGTGACAAATGCTGAAGGGGTTGTGGGGAGACAGGAACTCTGTCTGGTGGACTCTGTTGGTGGAACTGCAGACTGATACAGCTGATCTGTAAAGCAGTGTAGAGACTCCTCAGAAAATTAGGGTTGGATCCACCATATGAGCCAGCTATCCCTATTCTGGGTATTTTCCCAGAGGAGTTAGAATCAGCATATTACAGTGACACAGCAAAATCGATGTTCATAGCAGTTCATGCTCAATTTACAATAGCTAAATTATGGAATTAACCCAGATGTCCCTCACTGGATGAACGGATCCAAAAGCTGTGAGATATATATATATATATATATATACACACAATGGAGCTCTACTCAGCTATTAGAAACAATGATGTTGCAGCCTTTGAAGGTAACTGGATGGCAATGGAAGAAATCATGATGAATGAAGTTAGCCAATCCCAGACAGTTAAGGGCTGAATGTTTTCTCTCATTTGTGGTGGCTAGAGCTAAACCCAGGCTTGGGTAAAAGAAGTCAAACTCATATATTAGACCTACTAAAGGCACAGCAACACATACTCTAGGGGGACCACAGACATGTAAGTGGGGGATGGGGCAGGAGAGCAGGGGGAGAGGTAGGGAGGATATGGAGGGATCTAGGGAGACAATAAACAATGTAGCATACTCTTTACCCCCCTGAGAAGTCAAATAATTCTTTTTTTTTTTTCACCTGGTTTTCATTGCTCCAACACTTAATTGTGCATGTGGTGCTGGGGTTTGAACTCAGGTCCCTGTGCACATGCTAGGCAAGCACTGTAACGACTGAGCCACTGCTCCAGTCAAATAATTCTTATGCAATCATTTAAATCTGGAAAATTTACAATCATATATGTGTGTGTATGTGTATATGTGTATATACATATGTCTGTATGTGTATATATACACACATACACACATTTATATCTCATAGGGTCATACAATAGAAAAATCAAGACTGGGGCATTGGCAAAATGGGAATAACTATAATTTAGGATCGAAAGCATATCATTACTTGATACACATGATTGTACAACAACTCAACTCTTCAATAAAAAAGGCATTTCAAAAACAAACTGAAAAAATGATGAAATTGAAATTAGGTGTTTGATATGAGCATTTCTTCAATTGGACACAGAATATCCAGTCCGTAGTTCAACAAGGAAAATAGAGAATTTCAATAAAGCTATAGAATAAATCTGAGAGACATGTAGACCATTCTACCTAGCAACCACAACATATACAATTTTTTCAAGTATAGACTATATTATAGGCCACAAGGCCCTACAAATTAAAAAAGATTAAAATGATAAAAGTATCTTCTCTAGCCAGATGCAATGAAATTTAGAAACCATTAAGGCAATGTGGAAAGTTGACAAATATGTAGAAATTAAACAGGAACACTCTTAAACATGAGTTGGTCAAAGAGAAAATCACAAAGAAGATTAGAAGATATGAGATGAATTTAAAGCAAAACAGAAAAGCATGTGATGCAATGAAAACTGCTCAGAACCGCATAGCTAAAACATCTGCATTTAAAATGGAAGAAATTTTCTAAATCAATAACCAGACTGTGTACAGTAGGAGGGCAAACTAAACCCAACCATTAGCATAAGAAAGGAAATAAAGATGAAAGGTAAACAAAATGGAAATTAGAAAGTTAATAACCAACAAAACCAAAAACTGATTAATAAATTTGAGAAAACTTTTACCAAACTAAATCAAGAAAAAAAGTAAATTCTCATAATTAAATCAGAAATAAAAGTTTTGACATTACAGTAGGTCTTACAAAGTTAAAGGATTATAAAAGAGTATGAATTCTAGCATAATGGATAATTTTGATATACAAAAATTTCAGAATTGACCCAAGAACAAACAGAAAATTTGAACAGCCTGTAAAAAATAAGCAGTTCAAATCAGTAGCATAACAAGCACCAAAACTCCCAAAGTAAGGCCCAGAACCACATAAATTTGATGGGGAATTCTGTTAAAACATTTAAAGAATTACCATGAGTCCTTCTCAACCTCTTCTAAAAACTGGAAGACCTTCCTAACTTTCTTTGTATGGTCATCATTACCCTGATGAAAATTAAGCAAATTAAAAAGGAGCAAAATGAGTGCAACAAACAACGTACTCCATCACAAAAACCTAACAGTATTTATCCCAAGATCAAGAGCTAAACCAGAATGTTTGCTTTCACTACTTTCATTTAGCATTGCTCTAGAATTTCTAGCCAAAGCAATTAGGCACAAGAAAGCAATATGATATACCCAAATTGAAAATCAGGAAGTGAAAATTTTCAGTTTATACATGACATGATTGAATAGAGAATAAATATCAAATATAGAAAATCCCAAAGAATTACAGCTAATGGACAAATTCACCCAAGTTCCAGGAGATATATCAACACATGTCTGTACACCAGCAATAGTGAATAAGTGAAGTAAACAATTCCACTATGATATCACCAAAAAGAGTAAAGTACTTAATAATAAATCTAATCAAGAAGGTGCAAGCTTTCTAAACCAAATATTGCTAAAATGATGTAAAGAGACCTAAATGAGCATAAAGATAGCCAATGTTCATATAATGGTAGACTTGATCTTTTTGGAACTATTCAAATTGATCTATAGATTCAATGCTATCTTTGCCAGAACTACAAATGACATTTTTTTCCTTCAAAAACTGAAAAATCCAGCACTGAACTTTACATGGATTTTAAAGGATCTCCAAATAGCAAAAATGAAAAAAAAAATAATAGCAGCTTGGGAAGGATGAGCTCAGAGGAATACATTTCTTAACTTCATAATCTTACAAAGATTCAGTAATCAAAATATTGTGGTACTGGCATACACGTACACCTGTACATCAATAGAACAGAACTGAAAATCCACAAATAATCAGATCATCAAATGAATCCTAAATGCAGCAATATTAAAAACAACAAAAGTAAATAACATATAAGAGATTGCCAATACACATAGCAGCAGAAGCAACAGACATTTTAAAAGAAACAAGCCAGGAGAGAGTATGAGATAATATATTCAAAGTGCTGTAGGGTGTGTGTTGGGGGGAACCACCAAGAATACTGTACACAGTATAGCTATCCTTCAGGAATAGAGTAAGAGTTTCCCAGGCCAAAATGTCCCCTCCGAAAAAAAATCATTTTATCACCATTAGACTTGCTTTATAAAAAAATGCTAAAGGGGACTAGGAGTTTAAGTCAATGGTAGAGTACTTCTCTAGTATATGAAGCCCTGCCAAAAAACAAACACACAAATTCTTCAAGCTGAAATAAATGAATAAGTCAAGTAGGATGAAAATTTCTGAAAGTGGGAATAAGTCCTTAACTATCAATAATTATCTCAAATGTAAATGAATCAAATTCTCCAAGACACACAGCATTGCTAAATGGATTTTTTAAAAAAACAATATTCTTTCTATAAGGGATGCAGTTCATTTGTATGGGGACACACACACACACACACACACACACACACACTGAAAGTGAAGGGATGGAGAAAGGTACTACATGCAAATGGAAACCAGACTGAAGAAGTAGCTATACTCATATCAAGTAAAATGACTTTAGGTCAAAAAATGTAAAGATCAAGCAGGTTATTATATAAAGTGATCAGTTCCGCAAGAGGAAATAACACTTATAAGCATAGTTACCCAACATTCACATGTAAATAAAGAAAGCAACTACTAATATATGTGAAGGGAGGGATAGGCTGCAGAACAGCAATAGTAGAGTATTTGAACATCCCACTTTTAGGAATTGACAGATTACTCAAGCAGAGAATCATCAAGGCAACATTGGGCTTAAATATACTCTAGACCAAATTGACATATATAAAGAATTTTCCATTCAATAGCCACAGAATACACATGCATTTCAACTGCATGTGGAATTCTCCAGTATAGTTTACACATTAGGCCACAAAACAAGTCTTGACAAATTTAAGAATATTGTTATCATATTGAATTTCTGGCTTCCCACGATATAAATGTAGAAACCAATAACAGGAGGAAATTTAAATAATTTACAAATACTTCAAAATTATACAACATGCTCCTGAAAAACCAATGGATCAACAAAGGGATTATAAGGGAATTGAAAATAATTTCTTGAGGCAAATGGAAGTGAAAATACAACATACAAAAACCAATGGGATACACAAAAAACATTCTAAGAAGGAAGTTAATATCAATAAATGTACACATTGAAAAAGAAGAAAGGCTTCAAACATGGAATTAAATTGGAACAAAGGCCAATGTTAGTAGAAAGATGGAACTAACAAAGATCATAACCAAAATAAATAAAATAGAGCTTAGAAAAATAATAGAAAATATTAACAAAATATTTGGGTTTTGAAAAGATAAAATCAATAAACGTTTAGGTAGACTTAACGAAAGAACACTTAAAATCACAGATGAAAAAGAGACATTACAACTGTTACAAATGGAAATAACTTGGGGTTGGAGCTGTGGCTCAGCGGTTAAAGCACTTGCCTGACATGCACAAGGACCTGAGTTTGAACCCCAGTATGAAATACACAACTAAATGTTGGAGTAATGAAAGTCACCTGAAAAACTAAATAAAATTGATCCTCTCTTTCTGTCTCATTGTCCCTCTCTCTCTTAAAACAAAAACAAATGGAAATAACAGGATTATTAGAGACTACTATAATCAATTATGTGCCAGCAAATCAGATAACCTGGAAGAAATGGATAAATTCCTTTGCATATATATGCTGTCAAGATTGAATTATGAAGAAATAGGCAATCTTAACAGACCAATAATAAGGAAATTGAATAAATAATAAAGTATCTCCATCAATAAAAATCCCAGGGCCTGTTGGCTTTACTGCTGAATTCCACTAAACATTTAAAGAAACACTAATTTTCTCAAACTTTTGAAAAATTAAAGAGGGAATACTTTGAAATCCATTTTATGAGGCCAGCATTATCCGGATAACCAAAACCAGACAGAAAAACAGACAAAGAGGAAGGAACAGGGAGAAGATAAATCTTTTCAATACACACCTCCAATTAGGTCCCACCTCCAGGTACATCTACCAGTGTAGAAATTCACAGATTAATCCACTGTTAAGGTCACAGCCTTCATGATCTAATCATTGCCTAAATCCCAACTCTGAACCTTGCTGCATTGGGGACCATGCTTTTAACAAATGCGTTTTTGAGAGCTATTTAATATCCAAATCATAGCATTCTGTCCTTAGTCCCCATAGTCTTAACAGTTTCAGCATTGCTCAAAAGTCCAAGATCAAAGACTTTTCCAAGACTAAGTCAAGCTTTTAGCTATGAGCCTCCATAAAAATTGAAAAGTAACTTACAGACTTCCAATATACAATTACACAGAGTAAACATTCCCATTCCAAAAGGGAGGAATAGGGGCATGGGAAAAGGGCATGGGGCTAATTTTGGGAAGTGATAGGTAAGATGGATTCCCTAGAGTATATACATGCAGTCATTTCATTAGTATCTTAAATTTGACTCTTAACTCTCAAACTAGAGGAGAAGAAGAAGGAGGCAAAAACAAAGAACAGAAGGAGGAGGAGCAGGCAGTGGCAGCAGGGCAGCACCTCTTCTCAGTTTCTAGGAGATTTGGGGAGTTTACTTTGTAGTTTCTTTGGGATGGTTTTTCCATAGTCAATGATGTTATCTGTGAATAGGAACAGTTTTATTCTTTCCAAATATGTTTGCTTATTATTTCTTTTTCTTGACTTACTGTACTAGCTAGAAATGTCTGTGGAATGTAGAATATTTTGCTTCTTAAAAGTCTTTTTATTTGGGGGTAAAATTCTTTCGTCTTTTAGATAGTATTAGTTCATTTCTAGAGTGTATGCAAAACAACAGAATTATTTTTAAATCAGTTAATCTTTAAATTTTATTAAAAAGGCCAACAGGGAATAGAAAAAATGAGATAAACTGGATTCATATAAATTCAAAATTACCCCATAAGACAAATTTTATCTTTTGTTACGAGTGGGTCATAATTAAGGTTTCTGTTTAGGTTTGTTTTGGGTATTGGGTTTAGGGCTTTGCTTGTGATTAGTATTAACATTAGAGCTAAGATTATCCATGTTCAGTGCCAGCGACCAAGATCCAGTTTCAGATAAGGACATGGATATACAACCAGGTATCAGGTTAAAACTTAAGGTCATGTTCAAGGTGCTGGGTAAATCAGGTCAAGGTTGAGGACAAATATTCATAATCATGTCTTAGATGAAGTACTCATATTCATATCCACATTGAAGGTTAGATTCAGTTTCATTTTTGAGATTCTGACTTGGAGTTCATAGCTAAAATTGGAGGTCCAAGTTGAAGGACCAGGTTTAAGATCTAATGACCATGGATAATGTCAAATCTAAAGTCTATGTGAAATCCAGGTCTGGAGTCCAGTATGAAGATCTAGTATCTAGTTTCAAAGTAGAAGTCCAGTTTGAGGTCAAGGGTTAAGACTCAAGTTTTACTTCTAAGAGCCAGGTTCAGGTTTAAGGTCCAAGTTCCTGATTTTAAGACCCAGTGTGTATATTCAGGTTCAAGGTTCATTTAAGTTTTCAAGGTCTGGGTTCATGAAAAAGAACTAGATGCAATGGCAAATTCAAGATCATGGAAAAATGCAGTTCCAAGGTTAGAGTCCAGGGACAATATCTAAGATCCCATATGAAGGTGAAGCCCCAGTGCTGAGTCCAGTTCCAAGTTCTCGGTCCAAATCTGTAGTCTAATTCTAAGTTTCAATGTCAAAATTCAACTTCCCAGTTCCAGGGTCTAAGTATAGGGTCTAGGTATAAGCAATAGGAGTTATAAAAAACCAAATGCCAGTTACAGATATGAAAAAAGACTCAAATAAAAACCCTGATGGATGAATCCAACTGGTAGAGTGGAGAATGAAAGAATTAATAAACCCAAGGACAGATTAAAATAATGTATCCAATTTTAACAAAAGACATAAGAAAAGACTGAAGAAACTGAACAAAGTCTTGGAGATGTGTTGAACAATAACAGTAAAGCTAATACAATGTCAATGAAAGAGAGGAAAGGAAGAAATGGAAGAAAAATAAATAAAAATTGAAGAATCGATGGCTTAAAAATGCCCCTAATCTGTAAATACACATAAGACTTGAGAAATATGTGCTCTAACACACATTATTATCAAACTCTGAAAATTAAAGATAGAAAAAAAATCTTGAAAGAGGCTAGGAAGAAATGATATATTACTTTTAGGGGGAAAATATTCAACTGATTATGGCTTTCTTACCTGTAAACATGAAAGTCAGAATGAAGTAGCAAAGCATTTTTCAATCAAACTCCCAGGTAAAGGAAAACAAAGAGAAGCGCTAACAAACCTACCATTGAAAAATGGTGAAAGGAAATTCTCTAAACAGAAAAGAAAGGATAATATCCTGGGATTTCAAAATAAAAGCACAAAAATGAGTAACTGTAGAGGTTAAAATATAATAGATTATCTTTCTTTCCCTGGGGTACTTAATTCATATTTGAAGGTGGAACCAAAAATTACATGATCTGATATGATTCTCAAAAAATACTTAAGACGTGTATTTTTAAAATACGGAAGGTAAAGGGACCTAAATCAAAGTAAGGTTACTATATAAAAACTATAATGCTTAGAGACAAGGAAAATATAAAAGCAATATACTCAAAGACATAAATAAACCAACATGGACTCTTTAAAAAAAAAAGTTAATGTGATTCATTGGAAGGCAGTGTTTTAGTCAGCTTTTTAGCTGCTGTGACCAAAAGACCTGACAAGAACAAATTTGGAGGAAAAGTTTATTTTGGGGCTCAGAGTTTCACACGTCTCAGTCCATACATAGCCAACTATTCCTTGGGGCTCAAAGTGAGGCAGAACATCACAGCATAATAGTGTGGCAGAGGAAAGAATATCAAGACATGGCCACCAAAGAGCAGAAAGAGAGAGAAAACTCCACTTTACAGGGACAAAAAATATGCCCCAATGGCATGTCCCTAATGACCCACCTCTACAGTTACCATTCAGTTAATTCCTATCAGGGAATCAACAAACTGATTAGGTCAAGACTCTTAACCCAATCATTTCACCTCTAAGCTTTCTTTCATTGTCTCACACATGAGCTTTTGAGGGACATGCAATATGTGAATCATAACAGGCAGAAATAGAGAAAGAGAAACAGAGGGCTACGAACCAGAAGGAGCAAACAGGGAAACAAATAATAAAAAGGCAAACAAGTACTAACATGTCAATAGTTTTCACTGTAATTTGCTTCTGCATAATAATTAAAAGTCAAAGGACTGGCATCACTAAAATGTCAGAATAGAAAACTACACAGCTCCATTTCCCCTAACTGCTGTTTTTTTGTCTGGGGGCACGGTACCAGGATTGAATTTAGAAGTGCTTAACCACTGAGTCACATCCCCTGCTGGTTTTATATTTTATTTTAGAAAAGTCGCTCAGGGCAACTTAAGTTGTTTAAGGCCTTGCTAAACTGCTGAGGCTGGCTTTGAATTTGTAATCCTCTTGCCTCGGCCTCCCAAGCTGCTGGGATTATAGGCACATGCTACTGTGCCCAGCAAGCTCCATCCCTTTAAAGAAACACTTGATGAACTAGCAAAACCTGTTGAAATCCAAACTTCATTTTTGGTTCAGCATGTAAACTGCTTAAAATATAAGCAATCTTAAATTTCTGCCACTTCATTCTAACAACAAATAACTGAAAAAGGAGTCTCTATTACATCTATCAGAAAAATTGAGGTCACAGGGAAAACTACTGCTCCAAAAATTGTAAAGGTAGGCAAGACACAGAAAATAATGCCTAATAGAAACCTATGAGCAGAAACTTCCTCAGAACTGTGCTGCTGTAGGAGAACCTGAACTGTAACTGACAAATCACTGAAGGTTCAGCACGGATAAACCTGAAAATAATCACAAGGAAATTGGTGAGAAAAGTTAACCTCCCAGAGAGCACTACTGGGTCCTCGTAGTAAATATCAGAGAAAAATCTCGTTTCCAGAAGGGACAGGAGAACAGAAATCACTTTGAAATATGCCAAAACATTCAGTTCTTTTTAACAAGGCCTACCCTTAGAGAAACCACTTTACCTACATGGGGGAAAGGAAACCAGCTCCACCTGACTTTGACTGTGATGTCCTGCCTAAAAGGAAAAATGAGGCATCAACGAATGAAGTTTAGACTCCAACTTTTAGAAGAAAACATAGGGTCAATACTCCAACATATTGACACAGGTTTCAACTTCCTTAACAAGAACACTAAAGTGCAGGAAATAAAATCAAGAATTAATAAGCTGATGGCATCAAAGTAAAAATAAACCAATCAATAAATGGGCAAAAAGAGTTAAACAGACATAGATAACATTGTGTCTACATTAAAATACATTACTGAAATATGGTTCTACAAATATTGGGTGATGATTCAACTATACCTCACTTAAGAAAGTTCTCAAGAATTACTCATTCTAGAAATAATTTCCGCAGAAAAAGAAACATGGGTATATAAAAACTGAAGTATACTGATTGTAAATGTATGATATCTTGGGATAGTAAAAAGTGTTAATAAAATTTTTCGCTGAAAATATGGAATGAGTAAAGAAAATGTGGGATACTTCACATGTACTGAAGACCCTGTCATATTCATAGTGTTTGACATAGAGACCTCATGATGAGTTCGATGACCGTAGATTGACAATACCTATTACTACCAAAATGTCATGTGTTGAAATCAATAAGAGGTTTAATGTTCTTGAGTACTTTTTCTATATATTTGGGAGGGTTGTAATTGGGGGCATAAATGTTAACTAGCATTGTGTCTTCTTTATGTATTGTTCCTTTTACTATGATGTAGGGATCTTCTTTATCCTTTCTAATTTTTGGTCAAAATTAACTTTGTTGGCTATAAGGATCGCACCACCAGCTTGCTTTCTTGGACCACAAGCCTGGTAATTTTTTTTTTTTTTTGCCAACCTTTCACTTTCAATCTGTGTCTATTTTTGGCTGTGAGGTGTGTCTCCTGTAAGCAGCATATTATTGGATTTTATTTTTTGATCCAGGCAGCTAATCCATGTCTTTTGATTGGGGCATTGAGTCCATTCATGTTCAGAGTTAGAATAGATATGTGATTCTGGATCCCTGGTATTGTGACCATTGCTGTATTTTATGCCGTCTTGGATTATGTTTTCTCTCATATGTGGAACCCAGAGTAAAATCTAAGACAGATTGAAAGTTAGCTAAGCTCAAAAATAAACTCAACATAGGTGAATTTTCACATAAGCAGGGGGAAGCATAACTATGAAGATGGGTGGAGGAAGGAGGAGCAGGTAGGGAAGGGAGGGATTGTATGGGTTATTAATGCAGCTTTAGGGAGGGATTAGGGGGATTATCAATGCAGCCAGAAACCCTTGACTCCCATGAGAAGCCCAAATATACACAGGAGGGCAGAGAGGATCAGAAAATTCCAAAATTAATACACATGTTTATACTTTTTTTCTATCCATAACATGGGGTAAAGCAGAGGAGACATGGGAGCAGGGAGTAGTTTGAGGGGGGGAGATCCTGGACTAGGATCAGCCTTAACTTACTTTGTCAATATCCATCTATGTATAAATATGTAACAACGATTCCATCCAACAAGTAAGACTATGTTGAACGAATCAAAAATAAACAAATAAAAAATGCCATGTGTCAAATCAATATGTTCTTTATGATGAAATAAATAGGTTATGTTAGATAAATAATAACTATAAAGACAAATGGTTTGACAGACAATTTCATTAACATAGAAAATTTATTTCCTACAATATGACAAATATTTTACCTCTGAAAAACAGAATATATCTGTCATATATCAAGTTATATTCTCTATATCATTAGAATTTTTTAATAGAGATGGAGAAACTGAGACAGTGAGAAAAAGAGAGAATCAATTTTATTATCTTTTTATCTGGCCTTCGTTTCTCCAACAATTAGTTGTGTATGCTGGAGTTTGAAACTGGGTCCTCAGTATTTAAACTAGTTTGATGAAATATCTTTTACCTTCTAACAAGGTATAAAACATTTGAACACTAAAACTGTATAGCTTAATGCAGGCGCCAGGCAAGCACTCCAACTGCTGAGCCACTGCTCTAGCTCCATCAGTAGAATTTAAAAAATGATATATTGGCACTAACTGATAGCTACAGCATTTTGATTTTGACTATAAAAGGAAAATTAAGGAAGCAGGATTAAAAGTTGAATCACATTGTTTAGTTTTAGTGTATCAATAACTCAAAGGGTAAGGAAAAATTAAAAACTGAAATAGTTCATTTTTCTGACTGCTGGCTTTAACTTCATATGATTTCATTACTATTACCTAGGTTTTTTCAATTGTACAATGCATGTGAACCTCTGCTGTCTTAAGACCTATGAAGAATATCTTTGCATGTGGTATGGAAATAATCACACTAAGATTTTCACAACAGAGAAAAAGGCATAAGTAAAAGAATATGCCAGGAAAGTATATAAATATGTTAAACTAAAAATACAGAAGTAACTATTCCGCAAGATTTTCTGAAAAACTTTCGACACATTTGATCTGGTATGAGGACATCAACCAATAAGCACCAAGGAACACACATCTGTAAGACAATATTCCTAAGAAATGTATCAACTGGTATTTGAACTAGTTTGATGAAATATCTTTTACCTTCTAACAAGGTATAAAACATTTGAACACTAAAACTGTATAGCTCAATGCATTTGTACCATGAAAACACAGTATGTAATCAATGTAATGCTCAAGATATATTTCAAGAATTCAGAAACAATCCAACTCTTATTTCTATGACTATCTCACACTGTTATAGAAAGATAAAACAAAATTTCATAAATAATCTCTCATGTTGCAAAAATAAATATAAATAATTTCAGTCAATTCTCAATGATTAAATCAAAAGCAGAATGTCATACACTATTATATATATGATCACAAAGAAATTATGAACCATGGTTTCTCTATTCTGAAATGCTAATACTTAAACAAGTGATAAGAGTGAGATAAAATATTTCCCACCATGAGATTTCACTATAATAAGTTTTGATCCAACACACAATTGCTAAAAACTTGTCTTAAATTCTACATTTTTCCAAAAAAGCAGTAAGGAATTTAAATGAAAGGAAAATGAAAAGACTCAATAACGTAGGTAAACGTGGTGAGTGTATCAGTTAGCAGAATGAAATATCTTGAAAATATTTTCAAATAAGCCTCTGAAAAGATAAACACAGAGACCTTAAACATTGGCACAGAATACATGACATGCATGTCAAAACGACGTTGGTCTCATTACTTACCCCTTTCTGAAGTAGAAGACCAGATGCTAGCTCTTCTGTCTCACAGAGACTTGACTGAAAGAAAAGCAAAGACATACTCTTAGAAAATATGGAACAGTAAAAATATCAAAGCACTAGTGTTGGTTCCACTATCATTATTTATTACAGTCAGACAGTGTTTCTTTCTTTTCACAGTGCCAATGGAACTTGTAGTGCACATCATAGCTGTTTGCCCCTTAATTCAATCCTTTGCATCTTATTTGTTGCTCAAGAACAAACTTCCCATATACAAGTATGCACAATTTCAAGTAAGAAAATGAAGCATGTCTTGAGTCACTGAACAATTTCAAGATGTATACTGCCTCATAAAATGGGTGCTACAGACAAAAGACAAGACATGCCAACAGTGGTGGGCATGTTGCCACTGAAGGTGACCAGTCAAAACCAGGTCTGGTGAGTCTTATTTGTGAAATTAATATATTCAGTAAGTGAAGAAGGGAATTTTATGTTAAAAAAATTATCTTGGATTGCTCTAGTAAATTCGACAAACTGTTAGGAAATAAAAAGAAATTTTAACAAACTAAATTTAAAGAGGTAAATTAGATATGAGAATAATATGCTGTGTGATTGTGGAGAAAGTAAGACTACAAACATCAAAGTTCTGAATGCATCTAGGGAGATTATTTTTTAAAAGGAAAGAATAATGTTGAAGTTTCTCCAATCATGAAAAGAAAATATGTCTATCATAAAACTATTCTCCAATGAGCCTCTGAACTCATAGACCTTGACATTTTGACATCACTGACCATAGAACACGCAAAGAATTTCCAAAGCATTAATGTAGATGCTCACCTTTCTACCTGAAGCCAATAATTGGTTCCAGCTTTTAACCTGCAGCAAAATTCAAAGTAAATAAATCTGATCAGAAAATGTACAAAGTTAAAGTTAAAATAAAAATTGAAGAACAATTTTGGTTCCATCATACATGTTTTTTTGTCATACAGGCATCACAGCATTTCCAGTCTTTGCCACAGTCATCAGTTCCTTGATACTTTGTCACTTGTATAACATTGTTCCACCTGTTTCTGCCCTAAATTATTTCTTCAGAAAACAGCAAATAATTCTTTCGATGAAGGTATCCACTATGTGACAGAGCAGCTCTCTTTTAAATAGGAAATCTAAATTTGTTTTACAAAGATTTTATGGAAATATCATATGATATAAAACACAAGCAAGCAGGTAGGTAGGTGGTTTGGGTACATGATAGCAGTATTGTGGGATCATTAAGGAAGTCATCAACTGAGCCAGTTCTGAAAGTGTAACTGATCCTTTTAGAGAGTCACTTAGCTGGACCTTAGCATCCTCGGATATTTTGCATTTATCATCAATCCAGATAAGTCCACTAGCAATAAGTAAGCATTCCTTATACCAAACTAATATTCCTAATGCTTTATCACCAACATGCACATTATTTATGAAGCAATCCAATAAGTGGCACGGCATTTGTATCTTAAATAGGAAATTCTAAAGCAGTATTCAATCAATAAAGATTTTTTGAAAATACCTGTGATGTAAATAAACAAAATGATAACAGCAGACAGGGACATTTGTCTAGACCTTAGTGCATCTGGCTACCATGGGACCACTAGATCTTTCTCTGGACCCTTCTGTCTAGATTAATACCTGAAGTGGTACTACAGAGTAGTAGTTGTCAATGCTGATATATTTACTCATTATTATAGAAAGAAGAATCACTGTGAAACTATTATAAATAATGCATAGTAGTGGATTTAAAAATGAAAGCGATCAAAATAAAATCTACCAAGCAAAGGTACTAGTGTCCATCCTTCAAAATTGATGCTTTTTGAGGGTAATTTATGTTCTACCATTTTGCTTCACACTGCAGGAATGGAGGTGGTGTCCCACAGTAGGACAAAACCCTCAGTGTGGGGGAACATTACTCCCCACTAATTTTTTAACTCCAAAGGAAGAGAGTGGTGCATTAATGAATCTAAACGAGAAGTTTGTGGTTCTCGTGCAATTGGCCCCACACCCGGAGGGAGGGGAGCTACCCCAGAGGGGAGGAAACGGCTCAAGTATCCTAACCAAGTACCCTAACCTGGTCGCCCCCAGTCCTGCTCGCTCTTAATTTGCAAGAGCTGAGAATATAGCCCTGAGAAGTAATCTCTCCATTAGCGAAT
Source organism: Aplodontia rufa (assembly GCA_004027875.1). Lineage (NCBI taxonomy): Eukaryota > Metazoa > Chordata > Mammalia > Rodentia > Aplodontiidae > Aplodontia > Aplodontia rufa. The sequence goes on along the minus strand of PVKS010003480.1, from coordinate 4,646 downwards.
TTACAGCTATTTGCGCAGCAGCCGACTGGTGCCGCCCGCCATTTTGAGATTTCCGTGAGGGCGGGGCTGGTTCCTCAGCAAAAACAAAGCCAGACCCATAGTTTAAGCACAGTCTTGGGGCCTCAACCTCCAGGGTCAGAAAATCAGAATCTACTGCCCTGCAACCTGGCCGTCTCCCAAGGGGGCTATGTGGTGCTGGGATTCCCCTCTCCAGCTCCTGTGGCTGCCGCTCCACAGCCGGGGGAGGAGAGGAATCAGCACAAGAACTCTCAGTCATGGTGGACAGCATCTTTCCACCCATGCTCACAGTTTGCAAGAGCTGAGTCTCAAGCCTTTTAACCTAATTGCTTGCACCATCGAACCTAGGCTGCAAGTGCAGCCAACCGGCTCCACCCACCATTTCGAGGGCGGGGTGGGATGCTCCCAGCAAAACCAGATACATCCTTTAAGACTTGGGGCCACCAATCTCCACGAACAGAAAAAGACAAGTTACGGGCGCCCCACACACCTGGCCATCTGCCCTAGGGGCTGTGTGGAACTGCGAATCCCCTCTTCAGCTAGCAAACCTCTCAGACAATTACCTTCTGCCCGCCCACTTACATGCCCAAATAGGAGGAGTCTGTGAACAGAGCTTGGGGCAGTAGGGCACATCCTTCTCATGGGGACTGCCTGCCTCAGACTTTGCAAAAGCTGCCTGTAACTCTCTTAACAAGGCAAGGTCTGACACAAACCTCAGGAACCTTTGAACAAAACAGGCAGCCTGGGCTCTCCCTTAGCATCTGAGCCCTGTGCATAGCCAAGGCTCCATAGGTCCTAATCTCTTCACATGGGCGCCCCCTAGTGCTTGCAATTGAGAACCACATAATCACTGGCACAATCTGGACCCTCCCTCACTGGATTTCTGTCAACCCCACAGAGCAGCTCTTGGGGCTTCTAAAGATCTTAAATCACCCAGAGTGGGATGTCAGTGATCCTGGGGAAATGAATTTCAGTCTGGCCACTCTCCTTGAAACAGTCAGAGCCCCCCAGATCTACACTAGGATCAACTAGACTGTCTACGGCCTCTGAGCCCCAGGCCCAAGAAATTCTAGAATATAGACAGGCAGAAAGTAACCACCTCAGGCATACTGCTAAGGGGGAGCTGAAATATATCCTCACAAGAAGTGTGAGAGGGCAGGTTCTTATACCCTTTGCAACAGAAAAATTTGAGGAGATCCTCTAAGAAAAACCAGATCAATGTTCATAACCAATCTGCTTCTCCCCTGACAAGCTCAACTGCGAAGAATCCCCAGCTAGATGACAGATTTGAACACATCCCCCATGGTACATACTTGCTGACCTACGGGGCAAAAAATCAGAACTTTCACAACTAGTTTTTTGTTTGCCTCTTGGTTTTTTTTTTTTTTTTTCCTTTTTTAAACGGTGATCTGGCTGGAGTATATTTTTAAATTGTTCAACTTCTAACTTTTTAATATTATTGTTTTTTCTTTCTTTTTTTATACTTTTTTGCTTTACAGTTAATACTGAATTTGGAGTTGGTGTATGTAAATATTTATCCTTGTGTATGTACTGGTGATTGGCTCCTACTGTCTCTATGTCTTCTTGAGCCCAACTGCTATCTCTATACCATTGGGATCTAACCAGGAAAACATTTCATGATAGCAAAATAGCCTCAGCCTCCTGTGAGCAAAGAGAACCACACCCTATAATAACCTCTTTTTCCCCTGTACTCTGGCAATTCCTAAATATAAGCAGTTTTCTCTCATCCTCACCCAAAGTCCTTACCCTACCCATTACACCCCATTTCTATGTTTTCCTTATTCCTAATTGAATAACCTACTCTCCCCTAATCCCTTGTACTTCTTTACTCTAAGTCAGGTGTTCTAATTTACCTCCCTAATTAACCTCCTTGACGTCTTAATCATTTCTTCTCCCCACTTACAGAGGCCCTGCTATCTGAAGAAACAGACACTCTTCAGAACAGGTACTCTCTTGCTATCATAATATATTGGGAGAGCTCTTTCAAAGAAAACTGCTACTATTGGTGCTAGTCATCATCACATCTGTTTTAGTTGAAATGGATTAGCATCTGCACCTATAGGCTTTCAAGTTCTCACAGATCGGTCTGGCACCTTAAGGTCTGAGTTGACCAAATAGCTCCCCGTCATAACGAAGCAAAACCATTAGAAGCTCCAATTACTTCTCCAAGAATAACAAGGTTGAACTCCAAGACACACTCCCTGTTTCTGAAAATAAGGAAAAGGGGAAATAATTCACTTCCTTAACCTCACAGCTCTCCACCCAAGGATCCCACCCAAGGACCCCATAGCCAGGGCCCTAGATGAAAACCAAAGATATTGTGTCAACATTATGATTAGTAAATCAAAGAGGTGAGAGAAGATATAAGGAAAGAGATCAGAGGACAATTTCAAGAGAGACAACTTTTATAAGGAAATAAGGGAGCAATTCCATGAGATGAAAGATCAGCTATACAAAGAATTAAACATTCTGAAAAGAGGTGTAGCAGAGCTATCAGAATTGAAACACTGTTAACCAAATCAAATCTTCACTGGAAGATACCAGCACCAGAGTATACTCCACTGAAAACAGAACTTCAGCTCTTGACGTACATCAGATAATGAAGATCCGCTAAGCAAGGTCGAATTCAAAGAGGATAAATAAGATAAGAAACTTACATTACATGACCAGATAATATTTGATGAGATGAGGAGAAATAATCTGAGTCATTGGCCTGGAGGAAAACTCGGAAAAGCAAACAAGAGGCATTAAGAAATCTTTTAAGCGATTTTTGGAAGACGCCGTCCACCCCACCTACAGTGACTCCGAGACGCTCCTGAGAATCACCTCACACTGCAGGAGAGCACTTGGATTCCCACAGTAGGACAAAGCTCCCAGTGTGGGGGAACATTATTCCCTGCTAATTTTTTTAATTCCAAAGGAATAACAGAGTCCATTAACGAATATAAAGGAGAGCTTAGTGGAGCCCGAGGTACGCTGCCCCACACCCGGGGGGAGGGGAGCTACTCCGGAGGGCGGAAATAGAGCGAGTTTCCTAACCAAGTACCCTAACCCGGCCGGCTGCGAACTCCCTGATCTGACTGCTCTTAATTTACATGATCTTGCATAAACCGCTGGGAATTAATTGCTCACATTAGCGAAATTACAGATGTTTGCACGAGCTGAGCAGCAGCATCTGGCCTGCCCTTGTGACGTTTCCCTGAGGGTGGGGCGGGTTGCTCAGCAAAAAACTGTCTTGGCGCCTCAGCCGCCACAGTCAGAAAACCAGAATCTATCGCTCGGAGATTGGGCCCTTACCCAAAGGGTCTGTGTGGTGCTGGGAGTTCCCTCTCCACCTATGGTCGCTGCCTGCGGAGCTGGGAAAGGAAAGGAGAGGTTTCGGCACAAGATCTTTAACTCAATCATGGCGGAAAATAATTCTCCACCCATGCCCACTGCTTACAAGAGCTGATTTTAAAGTCCTTTAACATAAGTGCTCACACCAGCCTGCGAGAGCGGGGCAGGTCACTCAGCAGTGACTGGGGGCCTCAGTCCCCACGATCGGAAAGAGAAGTTACTCCCCACACACACACCTGGCCATCTGCCCTGGGGGCTGTGTGGAACTGTGAATCCCCTCTCCAGCTTTCAAATCTCTCAGTTGGCGACTTTCTGCCCACCCCCTACACGCCCAAATAGAAGGAGCTTGTGAACAGAGCTTGCTGCAGCAGGGCACATTGTTCTCAAGGGGATTGACTGCTTCAGCCTCTGCTTGATATCTGCCTCAAGAAGATTTGAATATATGGGGCACTGTGGGCTTCCCCTTAGCATCTGAGCCCCTTGCATAGCCAAGGCTACGTACGCCTTGACCTCTTCAGGTGGGTACCCCCTAGTGATTGCAACTGAGAACCACATAAACACTGGCACAATCTAGTCCATCTTTTGTGGGTTTCAGTCAACCCCACAGAGCAGCTCTTGGAACTTCTGAAGATCACAAGAAACACAGAGTAGGTCACCAGGGATCCTGAGGAAGTGAGTTTCAGGCTGGCCACTCTCCTTGGATCAATCAGAGACCCACACATCTACACTAGGATCAACTAGATTGTCTACAACTTCTGAGCCCCAGGCCCAAGAAATTCTAGAGTGTGGATAGGCAGACAGCAATCATTTCAGGATTACAGCCCAGGGGGAGCTGAATACCCCTTTACAACAGAAAATTTTGAGGAGATCCTCTAAGAAAAACCAGGTCACCGGACTTAACCAATCTGCTTCTCCCCCGACAAGCTCAACTGTGAAGAATCCCCAGCTAGATGATAGATTTGAATACATCCTCCCGTGGTACATACTCGCTGACCTAGGGGGAAGAAAAACTCAGAACTTTACCAACTAGTTTTGTTTTTTGTTTACCTCTTGGTTTTGTTTTGTTTTGTTTTTTTCTTTTTTTAAAAAATGGGGATCTGGCTGGAATATAATATTTTAAAATTTTTAACATTACTGTGGGGTTTTTTCCTTTCTTATTTTACGATTAATACTGAATTTGTAGTTGGTGGATGTAAATATCTATCCATGTGTATATATTGGAGATTGGCTCCTACTTTCTCTATGTCTTCTTGAACCCTACTGCTATCCCT